>PVJH01038012.1:0-17515 GCA_004026705.1 Nesogale talazaci | reverse complement strand
CCTGCGCACCCATACCCCCCAACACCGAGGGCCACGGAGACTCACCATATTTGGCACGTTGGTCACTGAAGCATTCTTGATGTCCGTGGGGAAGGGAGGCAGGCTGTTGACCAGGCTCTGCTTGCTGGACAGCTGAGGGTTCACACCGGCAGCACCCATCTGCTGCCCGCCTGCTTGACTGAAGGGCTGTCCAAAGGGACTTGTGTTGCCTGTCATTCCCATCTGAAACAGAAGAAGGGGGACATTAGTATCCACAATGAGACCGAAGAGCTTGTAGAGAAGAAGGGGGCTCAGGCAGGTGAACTCTGGGAGGCGGGGAGGGCTGCGAGAACAGCCTGTCTCAACGGGCAAGCAGCTGCCCCGTCCCTGCAGTCCTTACTGTCTCTGCGCCGGCGGTGTGACCACAAGGAGATGCGGGGAGAAGAGAGTACTTGTCTCACTGGGAACCCCCAGCTCCAGTCTGGACAGCTCTCTAACTATGCTCTCATGTTGCCAGCTGAGCCTATCTGCTCAGTTTCTCTTCCTGGGATCACCCAGTCTTCCAAGGATACCTGGAAGGATTCAGCTAGAAATTTTACTTTCTACCTTTTCTTCTCTGCCACCAAAAATGGGACACTGTCCCCACTGTTCCCGAACTTTCAACTTTGCTGAGCATGCGCCCCCACCCCCACCCCTACAAGGCTCCTGGCCACAAGTTCCCCCAGAGCCAGGCGAACCTGGGGACATGCCATCGCCTGCCCACTGTCAACAGAGGATGGACCTTTCACCTAGAGACATCTAGGGCTGAGGATTTTGCCTCTGATCGATCATGCTGCTCCCAGCCCCAGATCAGTCCACATACATTCACACCAGTGCTGAAGGCAAGTTCACCAGCTCAAGATGTCTAATGACACCCAACGACCAAAACCCTGACAATGCTGCTGCTGCTGCTGCCTGACAGTCCCTGGATCGTCACTTGAGGGTGACTTGACTTGGTTTGTGGCTGACAAACTACCACAGGACTTGTTCAATACAAGGAAAAAAGCGGCATAGAGCAATATTACGTTAACAACAGGGAACAAATCCAAGGCTTCCTACACAGACATTTGACCTCACCTGATGTGCCCATGAGTGCAAAAATTTTCCTCTCACCTGCACCTTCCTAATGAAGTCCCTCTGAGTATCACGGAAACTCCATCCAGAACACAGGAGCAGTGAGCTGCGGTGATACCCAGATCTGAAGCTGGTGCCTTCAAGTCGGTTCAGACTCCAGCGACTCTCTAAGACTGAGCAGCACTGCCGTGTGTGTGTGTGTGTGTGTGTGTTTCAAGTCACTATATTTATGCAAGTTAGCAGTCATATTTTCTACTCCGTGGGAGGCTGCTGGGAGACCTGAACCTTTGACCTCCCAGTACTTCACCCAACACAGCCCCGGTCCTCTATGGGGTCTTGGGGTGGGGTGCGGGGATATGTGGCTTCTGACTACAGAGTCCTTCAATGCTGCATCAGACATGCGTCAAACACCAGAACCCTGGTGAACTGTGCCAGCCCACCTGCTGGAAGCTTCTCTGATGAGCAGCTTGGCCAGTGCACATGGGCTAGCAAGGGGGTGGGTGGCCAGCCTCAGCATTCTTCGCAGGTAGAACCATGATAAGGTGGACCCACTATGCTGGGATGAAGGGTCAGACACCATGTAGGAGCCTTGACGGGGTGTCACCTAGAATCAAATGCAAGAGTCTCTGCCCCCGGGGGGTGGGGGGGGGCCCAAGAACCCTGCTATGAAGGGGACCCACCACCAACCTCATACCATCCTCTCTACACCTGTAGCCTCCCGTCCCAAGGTGCTAACCACTTGGTTAAGATGCCAGATAACAACTACCCTCCCCAACTTCTCAAATCAGCCAGGGAAAGCACAACACTCACCATCTTAGCTAAAAAGCAGTCTAGGAAACCCACCACCTTATCTGCAGGGGCTGTCTGGAACAGGGGAAGAAGAGGGCTTGGTGGGCCTGAGCAGGGCAGCCAGAGGTGGGTAACTACAGTCCCCGTTGCATGTGGAGTTACCCAGACCACCTAAAGTGCTACATGTGCAAGAGACACTGGCTTTGATGTGGAGTCAATGAGCCCACTAGACACCTGTTTCCCCAAAACTCAGTTCCTTAGCAACTTCCCCAAGGGCCTCTCGGATGAGTGTCACCAGTGTCACCTCCCCAAGGGAACTCCTCCGTACCACACCACACAAAGTCCTACATAATGCTCTTTTCCCATTTTCATCACCAAACAGTATGTGATAAATACAAACTACATAAACGTAGTATTTCTGAAAAGACGCGACCACGAACCAAGCTGCTCTGCAAAAGCCTTCTACGCTGTATTTCATTATTAGTTACAATTGCTATTTAAACACCCCCCCCACCCTAAAAAAGAGATTTTTGATATCAGTTCAAAAGCACTTACACCACAGTATCAGAGCTATAATGCCAGAACGTTTGACACAACCAGTGACTGAAAAACCCCAGCAGCCATGCATGTGCCACTGTCACCTGACCCTCACCAGGTAGTAATGATAGCTCTTACCACTGTGCATTTCCAGACTCTCCCAAGTCCACTGTGATTTATGGAGACAGATCCTAGAGGGCAGAACAGACAGCTGCATCTTTCTCACTCAGAGTGGCTGGCAGGTTTGAACTGCTGCCCTCAAGGCTGGTAGCCTAAGGTGTAAGCCACTGGGCCCCAGAGCTCCTCTGAGCACATGACGAGGTCGAAAATCTGCAACAGGCTTTGGCTTTCGTGTGCACACTGATATCTGAGCTGGGCTTTCAGAACAATGTTTTTGTTATGACTACACAGGGATATGCCTTTATGAAAAGATAATTCATTTTGCTGACAGTCATTTTGGTGTCACCCTATCGGACAGTCTCATCACCCGCCCCTGTGACACCACTCAGTTTCCTGCCCACCTGGATGTTTTCTTGATTAGAACCTCCGTGTGCAACAAGGAAGCCTGCCCTGGGAGCCCAGTGCCAGCCAGTGGTGCAAGGAAACAGGGTGCATCCATAAGCATCGTGCTCAGGAAGGGCCTTGGGCTATTTGGCTACAATCTTTCCCTGAACACGAAAGCTCAGAACCACCCTAAATCAGTGCGAGGCCCTCCATGCTTCCCGTCTGGTGCCCCTGCCCTGCCATCCAGTAGGTTCTAATTCATAGCAGCCCCCCCATGAGAGAGGTTTCTGAAACAGTACCTCCTTAGGAGAGCAGCTGACCTTTTTCTCCTGCAGAGCAGTGGGCATATGGCTAGCAACTCATGGTCACAAAGACCAAAGGTTGGCAAATATGGGCCAAATATGACCCATCATCTGTTTCTGTAAATAAAGTTGTTTTGGAAAAGGGCCATACCTAAGGGTGACTTCACTCAGGAATTTTTACCTGTCCAAGAGTTGCCTCTGTCACCAACTAGCAACTTCGTAGTAGGGAATAAACCAATCAATAGAGGTGCACTTAAAATAGCCAACATGGAGAAAGGTGGCCACTAGTACAATGGAGTTCCTGAGGGTAAAAATGGCTCACAGGCCTGGCTGCTTACCACAAAGATGGAGGAAGAAAGGCCTGGTGATCCACTTCTGAAAAAACGAGCCTTGTAGAAGGCAATTCTCTGACCACATGGGGTCAGACTCCACTGCTGTGGTGCTGCTTTGTGTCTCCTTAATGATACTAAGAGAGGTTCTGGGAGAGACTGACAAGGTGTATCATTTCTCTCATGACGAAGCTCAGGGCCATAATCATAAAGTCAGCGAGCATTTGCAGAGAAGACGTGAGAGTGGTGAGTGGTGCAGACCTGCGGGATGATGGGGCGAGGTTTGACTGCAGTTAGCGTCATCTGCATCTGATCAAAAGACCATGTTTCCAGACAAACCAACGCAAAGCCAAATCACCTCGACACCCAAAGTGGTGCGCTGCTTCGTGGTGAAAAACAATTTATAAGCCCGCTTATTGTCAGGGTCCCAGTAAATCTGAAGTAGCCCTGGCGGGATGGTGGGCTACAAACTGAACGCCGAACCACACGGTCAGCAGCCTGAGACCTCCAGCTGCTCCAAGAGACAAGGATGAGGCTGTTTACTTCCCCAAAGAGCTACCGTCTCAGAAGCCCATGAGGGCAGTTCTACTGGGTCCCACTGGTTCGCTGTGAGTTAGAATCGACTCGGTAGGAGCGAGTTGCCTTTTGAGTAATTCACAGCATGGACAGTTCTCCTCTGCATTATTTCCCAGCTCTGAAGGGCCATTTCACAGAATTTATCACAAATGACAGAGACACTGGTAAGTTGTTAGGTGCCACCGAGTCCAGTCCGACCCACTGCCCAGACCTGCACCTCCATTGTCTTGTTTGAGCCCCTCGTTAGCGCTGCTGCCTCAAGTCCTAATAAGATACCTGTGATCAAACCGCCCAAACAAACCCAGTCTTCCAGCGCTGAAACATCAATCAAGTCAGGAGACACACACAAGGAAGAACATGACCCCGAAGACAACTGCAGCAGCTCTTCTGCCCATGAGACCGCCGACAGCGCTTCAGATGAGGCTTCCACCTCACCTGACCCCTGCCCAGCAGAGACACGCAGCACTTTTCCTTGCGTATCAGTCCCTGACTCAAGCCAGAGAGTCCCATGTGGGGTATAAACAACACACGTGCGTGTGCCAAGGGCGGAGGATCCGCTAGATACCCCAGGGCCTGAGGCCAGCCCTCCTTTGCACGGACAACCAAAGCAGCGCTAGCCCAGACAGCGGCCCCATCGTGTGTAAAGCCGAGAGCAGTTTCTTTTGGCAATCGCCCACTGCTGGCAGGGAGCCAAGGAAAGCCGTTTTCATGGAAAGACATAGCTGCATTCAGTTGTCTGCTATCACCCGCTTGCTCTTGGACACTGTCCAGCCCCTTGACTTGGCACATACGGAGCCCAGAGGATTGCCCAGCTCACCGCAAGGCCGCCGACGGAGAGTGCTGGCCACCGGAGCACACCTGGGGATAGCACTGACCACCACTCAGGGGCAGCCTGAACTCCTGCACACCCTGAACGCATGAACCTGAACCCCTGTGTGGCCTCCACGGTGACCCTAAGCACATCCCTACACCAAGGAAACCTAGCAGAGGTCAGTGAAACGTTCTTAGGCACCCCTATACTATTTCATTTGGATGACATGTCTGTCAAGAAGTAGTGACCAGGTTATGAGTTGAAAAGAATGTGACAGGCAAAGAGACACTGGCCTCAGGACAGGAGCCCATGTCCCTGCCAAAGCTGGTGGTGATGGAACACCATTGGCCTGCCTCGAGAAGGGTCATTGCCGATGTTGTAAGCCTCCAGGGTGCCCTTGTCCATGTGTATGACAAGACCACAGCAGAAGCAGGCAGTGCTTGATGGGACACCGTGCAGCCCTTAAACTGTCGGTGGGATAAACAGTGCTCCCTGGAAGCCTTGAGCCCCACATCTAGTAAGCCAGCTGCGACATTCCCTAAGACCTGAAAATCCAAGGCTTGAGGGGCTTCAAACCCTCCTAGGAGGCAGTTTCTCTGGGGAGCCAACCACCTAGGTTTGGGACACATGGGGAACAGGGACCCCACCTCAACAATGCCAATGGTGGTACTCCCACTGTCCCCTCCACTTCTATAGCTCTGTGCCCACCACCGCCTTGCATAGCCTGTGACAGCCAGCAGGGTGACTTCTAGGCAAAATGGGAGGGTGGCCTGAGGGAGTCAGTGCCCCACCCATCTGATGGGCTACATGGAGGGGCCAAGTGGTGCAAAGGGTTAAGAAGGCAGAGGAGCCTCGGAAGAAAGCCTGGCAATCACTTTTCGATAAAGCAGCCACTGAAAACGCTGTGGTGTGCAGCTCTCCTCTGATACACATGGGGTTGCTACAAGTCGGAATCAGATATGGATGACTGCTAGTTCTTTCTAAAAATGTATCATTAAGAAAAGCTAGCCACCACAGAGCTTTGACCCTCATTACGGAGGGAGGACAATTCACAAACTGTTGAGCTACAAAGCTGTCACCCGGGGAGGGGGGTGGGATGATGTGGTGTGGGTATACACCTTGTCTCCCCTACAGAAGACGGCCATGTCACACCAATGACCTGCTGCACACCCAAAGGCAGCCCACTCCACGACTGAACCCTGCTCGAAGGCGCTGCAGCTCCGCCTCTAACCAAAAGGGAGCTGTGGAAAGTCCCCACGAAAACACATGTGTCACAGACAGGTTGAGTCGGAGACTTCTTTCACCACCGAGAGTGCTCTCGAGGGTCCTTACACAGCAAAGGTGCACAATCAACCATGCGGGGTGGGTGGTACCAGTAAGAACAAAATGCTCCTTTACTACAAGATGACGCTCACAGAACAGACAAGGAAAAAGGCTCCTTGTGAAGTCCGCTGAGACTACAACAGGTACAATCTCAGCAAACGGACGGGAAGGAAACCCTCAAAATACCCCCAGTGATGACCAGTCGGTAGGCTTAAGGCTGGCTCCCCTGTTGTTCATACTGCGTACATTTTTCAACTTCTTTCCACATGGAGGTGGTTTGTCCTAAGGAGGAAGAGCTGTTCTTACCTTTTTTTTTTTTAATCATTTTATCAAGGGCTTGTACAATCCACACATCCATTCGTTGTGTCAAGCACATTTGTTGCCCTCATCATTCTCAAAACATTTGCTTTCTACTTGAGCCCTTGGTACCAGCTTATTCTCCTCTCCCTTTCCACTCCCTCCTCTCTCATGAACCCTTGATAATTTATGAATTATTATTGTTGTCCTATCTTACACTATATGACGTCTCCCTTAATCCACTTTTCTGCTGTCCGTCTCCCAGAGAAGAGGATATATGTAGATCCTTTCTACTCCACCTTCCCAGCAGCACCACTCTCCCCACTGGTCCTGAATTCCCTGTTTCCAGTTCCTATCTGTACCAGTGTACATACTCCGGTCTAGTCTGATTTGTAAGGTAGAATTGGGATCATGATAGTGGGGGGGGGGGGGTTGAGAGGAAGGAACCATTGAAGAACTAGAGGAAAGTTGTATGTTTCATCATTGCTACACTGCACCCTGATTGACGCATCTCCTCCCCACATGTGACCCGTCTGTCAGAGAATCTATAGTTGCCTACAGATGGGTTTTGGGTCCTCAATCTGCACACACACCCTCATTCAAAATGATTTTTTGTTCCTTGATGCCTGATACCTGATCCCTTTGATACCTCATGATCACACAGGCTGGTGTGCTTCTTTCATGAGGGCTTTGTTGCTTCTGAGCTAGATGGCCCCTTGTTTATCAAGTCTTTAAGAGTCCATACGCTATATCTTTTGATAGCCGGGCACCATCAGCTTTCTTCACCACATATGGACCCGCTTTGTCTTCAGCAATTGTGTCGGGAAGGTTAGCATCATGGAATGCCAGTGTAATAGAACAAAGTATTCTTGCATTGAGGGAGTACTTGGGTGGAGGCACAATGTCCAAATGCTACCTTAATACTAAACCTATAAATGTATGCACATAGATGTATTTTCCCATCCTCATATGTAAATATATTTACATATGTACATGCCTTTATATAGACTTCTATAAATGCTCTTTGTCCTCTATTTCCTTTGACTTTGGTCCTGTTGTTTTCTCCTCCAGAATGTTTATCCAGCCTATGACATGGAAATAATAACATGCACAAAAACAAGACAGAGCAAAACAAAGGAACAAAAGAAAACAACAACAACAACAAACCAATGACAATAAAGAAAAGCCTGTAAACAGTTCAAGGACTGTTTGTTGGTCTTTAGGAATATTTTCCAGTAAAGTCTGAAGGGGTGTCACACCCTGGTCCCAAAGTCTAATTTCAGTATTCCCTCAGGACTTCTTGTTCTGCTCCCCTTGCTGTCTGTTGCATTTGCTTAGTGTTTTGCCTCAGTGTGGTGGGGTCACAGAGGGTGCAATTCCCACCCTGTGTCTCCAGTATTGTCCTCTGTAAGTCTATGGGTGAGAGACGTTGTGTCATAAGAACTGTTTTTAAAGCCATTCTACATTCTGGCTGACCATGATAGCAAGATGACCCATGGTTTGGCTGCCCAGTTGCACTTAAAATATTAATTTATGTCATCATCAGACACAGTATAGATCCTGGCAGATCAAACTGATGTCTATCAAAGATTAGTACTGGGTGGTGATCTAAGTCAAAGGCATCCCAGTTGTAGCAGGTCTGTAAGCTATTGCATTTAGCCCTCATGTATCAAAAGCATGCAACCATAAAGGAACCTGTATTAAGAACAGACATCTACCTCTTTGCACAGAAGGCTGGGAGGGGAAAAAAGGGACAAACATCCAGTCTAGACACAACAAGCATTAAGGGTTTAAGTTCACCTCTCCAGAAAGCACAAGGCATTCTTGGTACAACAAAAGCATAATTGGCCAAACTAAACTACTGGGTTCAGTTTGGGTCACAAGGATGGTTACTGCTTCATCTAACTCTATTTAGCACCTAAGCTTTGGAAAGCACCCAGTGAGAGATTGGGTCATAAGGATTTATGTGAAATTATTTCATTCCTAAGTGCATGCATACGTTATTCAGATGTTGTACCCACTTCTAGGTCCCTCTAGGCAGCGAGGCAACAACAAACGGCTTTTTCTCTGAAGACCTGCTACCTCCAAGTGTTCCTTCAACTTAGAGAAATTGTATTTTCCTTTGTGGAAAAGGTCCCCTATTAACCACCTGCCAGAAGGGGGCACAGTGGTGGTGCCATGTACAACACACAGGGCCAAGTTTCCACAGTCCTAGGTGAGGTAGGGTACATGCTGGGCATCAGTTGATAGACAGGGGCATACTAACAACGAGCTCAGGCGGTGCTCATTGGCCATCAGTTGCTCGGTGCCCTCTTAGTCGAGGTGCTTATAAGGGAAGGACACTATGACCTCCCTCATCAGATCCTGACACACTCCACTCAGACTCAGAGCTACTGTCTTCCTGCATGCAGACTTCCACATCCTTCCCTCAATGGACTCACTGTGGAGGCGGTCCAGCAGATCAGTACCTCCCATCCCACAACACCTCAACAGCACGTGCTGGGTATCCAGGGAGAGAAAAAGCCTTGTGACACTCTGCACCATCACCGTCCCTGGTCATTCTGGACACTGGTGGCTGAAGTCACATGCACACAGACACACGGGGCTGCAGTGTGTGTACTCCACAGTACAGTACAAGGACAGTGCTCAGGAACCCGATGAGCACTGCACAACCCAACACAGCTTTGAGAACTCCTCCACGCCAAGTGCACACCGACAGCCCCAATGTCTCTGGAAGGAGCAGGCCTGACAGCTCCATGCTGTGTGCCATGCTAACTGTGGTGATTTGCAAAGTCCGTCCCGGCAGGATCTCACACGTATCCCACTCACAGGGGGATGGAGTTTTGGTGGTGCAGTGGTTTGAACCCACCAGCTGCTCTGTGGGAGGAAGGGTGGCAGTGGTAATGATGGCCTCAGGACACTGATCGAAAGAGCTCGATTCTGTCTTACTGGATCCTTATCTTGAGTCAGAATCACGGTAGCAGCAGGGGCAGTTTTTCCTATGTCCATTTAAGGGGGCTTTGAAACAGTGGTGGAAAATGGGACTCCGAGTCAATGGGATTCCCCGCGTCCTTTTGGAAGCCTTCTCCAGCATTAGCTAACTCCTGCCTCCCTCGTGAATGGATCTGGGGCGACTCATGCCTCATATACTTGGCAGGAAACCAGACATGAAGAATGCAGCTGCTAACTAAGGGCATGGAACTTCCCGCTTGGTTCCTTCAGAATAGCCACAAGCCCAAGTGCTGCTGTGCCATGCCCAACAGCGTGTGATACCACGCACAGGTCTGGGCACAGAACTTAGGCCCCACAAGCACAACTCACTGGTAAACACGCATCTCGTGTCGGGAGAGGTTTGGAGTCCACGGAGTAGATGAAGCTGGCAAGAGGAAATGCCAGTGTCAATCAGTAAGAAGCCTGGTGGCACAGTGAGCTAACCACGGGGCTGCCACCAAAGATTAGCGGTCCAAACTCACCAGTGGCTCCTTGGGAGGAAGAAGTGGCAGGGCTGGTCCCCATGAAGACCTCCGGCCCAGGAACCCTATGGGGCAGGCCCACTGCTGTCTGTAGGGTCACTGGGAGTCGAAAGCGACTTGACGGCAGTGGGTGTTTTTTGGTGGCACCAACAGTTAAGTACTCACTACTTGTGGAAAGGAAGGTGGCTTGAACCTACCAGCTGCTCCAGCCACAGGAAAACTGGCATTCTGTGTCTGTGAGGATCAGCGCGGCCTGTGTCCCATGACGTGGAATCCACGCAGGGGATGCCCAAACGGCCAATGCCTTTACTAGACAAACCACTGGACCAAAACCTCTGGTTCCTGCAACCCAGCCACCCTCACAAATTACAGCTCTTAATGGGGATACTACTACTTAAAGTTTTCGTAGTGGAACGTTATGGTGCCCTCACGTGTGTGAACCAATAGCAGAGGAGGAAAAGGACAATGAGACAGAAGGACAAGGAATAGTCAAAGAGCTGCATGAAGGAACAGAAGACAAAAGTTCCAATAAACCACTCAGATCTAACTATCAACTTCAGTAAAGCTATGCTTCCAAAAAGATAAATAGGTACTGCATTCTAATATATATAATACCTATATAATATATATACACACACATCTCACATAACATGCTTTTTTTTTGGTGGGCATCAATACCTCTGGTGGTCGTGGGCGCTACCCAGTGCCATTCCTGCGAGTGGCAGCTGGATTTGAACCGCCAAGCCCTCGGGTTGCAGTCCCACACTCAACCACTTTCGCCACCAGGGCTCAGCCCACATAAGATGCTATTTTAAATCACGTCTCATTTACTCGCCCACGCAGAACTCTGGGGTCCTTGGAAAGTAATCAGTTACACCTAGCTATTAACTCTAAGGTCAAGCAGTTTGAAACTACCCGCCATTCTGAGAGAGAGGAGGCTGTCTGCCCTCCTAAAGATTTAGTTTGTCACTATAAGTAGTGGTGAAAGCAGTGGTCGGAGGGGAGGTGTGGCCTACTCCCAAAATGTTGTTAGTACGAGTTGTTTGGTGTTACTGGGTTGTATATTGGGAAGTGGCGGGTCGGAGGACCTTGGTGTCTCTGTGGTAGAAGTCTTATGTTCTATGAAGGAGACCGAGGTGTGATTTCCCACCAGTGCACCTCATAGCATATTCATTTTGTAGTGGGCTGCTGACCGCAAGGTCAGGAGTTCAGAACCACTAGTCAGTCAGTGAGGAAGATGAGGCTTTCTGCCTCTGTGGAGACTGACAGCCTCAGAAACCCACAGGGGCAGTCCTACTCTGTCGTACAGGCTCACCTGCAGTCCGAACTAGACAGAGGACAGTAAGTTTGGAGCAGAATTCCAGGTAGATGACACAGTCACTCCACTTGGAGGAAGTGGCATATAACTTGCTCTCCCCTCTGCTCCCCCCTCTCCCCAGCAGATGGACTCTGCCAGGCGACTTTTTTTCCAAAGGCACAGTGACCATGCGCTAGAGAGACACAAAAAGCTCAACCTTGGTCAGGAGGCCAAGGTCACAGCGGTGACCAGCTGACGAGTACCCGGGTATGATGTGATGAAATGAGATGCTTTATCTTGGGGTCTTTCGCCCCCAGACTCATCATACCAGTTGAACCACCACACTCCAACCGAGGGGATTCTTGTAGAATTCTGGTCCCCATTTCTCAAACCATCAAGGTCATACACAACGAGACAAGTCTGAGGAACTGTTAGAACCAAAAGAAGCCTGAGGAGCCATGTCAGTGAGAGGTCACCTGGCCTCCTGGGCAAGAGCCTGGTTATGTGAGAAAGGACGGTAAAGCGAAAACTCAGGAAATCCGACTGAACTCGAGCCTTGCCGCTGTGGGCTGACGTGGCATGGTGTGAGGGCTGGGCTACCAACACGAGGAGCACGGATTCGAACCCCCCAGCTACTGTGCAAGAGGAAGGGTGGCAGCCTGCTTCTTCCTGGATTCCGGTCCGAGAGGCCCTATGGCGCGATCTGCAATGTCCTACAGGGGTGCTTTGAGTCAGAATCAACGCTATGGCAGTGGTTTGCTTTATTTTTTAACTGTTGACAAATGCATCTCACGAGGCGGAAACTGTCTAGTCTAGGGAGCCCTCTGTAGCTTATAAACTTCCTAAACTCTTCTTAAAAATAAAACCCACTTTAATGCTTATGAGGGGAAAGTAGCACGTATCATCAACACGTGTCTATGCTAACACACGTGATACTCAGCATATTTTTGCACCTTGAAAATAAATAATTAAGTGACCTCAGGACTTTATAAATCAAACCCTGCTGTGTCACAGTCATGCCAAGAAAACTGGATGCGGCAAGGTCACTTAAAAAAGCCTATGTGGGAGAAGGCCACTGATATGATGGTGATAGGTGCATGTTCCTGTGTGGGAAGCACACACGTTTCTCACAACTGGCTTGAATGGTCATCTGCAACTAAGCACCAGTCCGTGGGCCCCAGAGTGTGCCTCCCTGCGACGATGCGTCAGCATGAAATCTTGGTGAGTGAGGCACCCGCTTCGGGCTGGGCTTCAGGGTTGGGTGGTGGGTGATGGGTGGGGTATGTGTGAGTTGGGGCAGGTGGTTGTTCGTCAGACAATCTGGCCTCAGGTGACCAGGGAATGAAGTAGAGAGAAACCCCACAAGTGTTGGAGTCAGATAACCGCATTTTGAGGACATGTTGGCCACTTTCTGACTTGCACCGTCTTCCGTGATTTCTGGGGAGGTGGGGAAAGGGCTCAGATCCTCTCATCCCACACAGCACCTCAGAGGAAGAAGCAGAGGCTGTGAGGAGCCCACGTCTGCCACGTCTCCTATCCACTAAGCAAAGAGAGTGATGGCTGTCCTGGTTCATGCTCTACATGAAACACATTGAACAATATTCTCAAAAATCCCAAAATAACACACATGGAAACCATCGCAAAAACCGGAAATGTTTGAACTGAGAAACAGAGGGGCAGCACATGACGATGCGCACTCGAGGCACTGTGGGGGTACCCAGTGAAAGGTCTCCTGGGGTACAGGGTTCACGTGCTCAGCTGCTACCAATAGGCTGACATTTTGAGCCCAGCAGCCACCATTTGGGAGAAAGAAAGCCTTGGAAACCCTATGGGGCAATTCTCCTCTGACTGTAGGCTCACTGCGAGGCTGACCTGATCACAGGGATACATCAGCAAACAGCAGTGAGTGCAGAGCCTGTGCAATCACCATGGGTGCCTTCCCCTGCTGACCCAAGGCACACGCTGTCATCATCCCTCGTGCATGCGCACATGCACACACAGAGCCTCCTGACTCAGAGACCACTCTGGAAGACCCAGCCGATCACAGCTCATCCCAGTGTAGGAAATGCACAGAATAGTGTTAAGAACAGCTTATGGCCAGGTGAGGGTGCATACACAGCTGGAAACTGCTCTTGTGAGGCACAGAAGACAGGCGCATCTCCCCCCCACCCCCTGCCCCAACCTTGTGGGGAAAGACTGGTTCCCACTGCTCAGCTGGACCCCGGGAAAGGACTTCACTTCTGAGTCACAAATTGTTCACCTCTTAAGAGGCCTTGGTGGCACTGTAAGTCAAGCACCAGGCTGCTAAGAGAGAGGTCATCAGTTCAAATCCATGAGTCACCCCTTGGGACAAAGATGAGGCTGTCTGCTCCAGTAAAGATTTAGTCTCAGAAACCCTGTACAGGGTTGTCGTGAGTTGCAACTGACTTGATGGCAGAAGGCCTGGTTTGGGTTGGTTACAGGGTAACTTCAAGGCTCAGAAGGCCTGGTTTGGGTTGGTTACGGGGTAACTTCAGGCTTCGATACAAGGATATTGCCAAACGAGCCTGCTCGTCTCCAGTAATTGTATGTGTGTCTCTGAGGAGGAGTTGGCAGAGTCAGACCCACAGTTTCCGCCCTCCATAGAAATTCTAATTTGTTCATTCACATAAAGCCAAATGCATGCAACCAAGAAACCATCAAACACAGAGCCCAGAAGTCCAGAGGCTCAGAGAACAGTCGCTGACTCCAAGCCAAAAGGAGTCTGGGGTCTAACAGGAACACACCAGGAAGCCACTGCTGAGTTTCCTGCAGGACAAGCAGAGGAAATGTCTTCTATCTGGCCACTGTGAGGGACACACCTATTTGAAGTTGGTCGTCACAGTCTGGGCAGGCAGGAAGATGGAGGACGGGATGCCTGGGTTCAAACCTAGTCCCATCTACTGCATGACTTCTCCTGTCTGTGACACCAGGAGTCCAGAGACTCAGCAGAGTCCACCCACGGGGGCAGAGAAAAAGGCCTAGGTACGGTTGAGAGCCATCCCCATGGCTGCTTTGGCAATGCTGCTTACAAGGCCATCAACTAGACAGGACTCGTGATCTCACAAGGTAGCAGGCTACTCAGGAAGGGAGATGGGCGAGAAGCTGAGTCTGCAGGTTGAGTGTGAAGAGGTGATACTCGGAGCAAGACATGCATCTCTGGAGCACAGGAATGGAGTCGAGGACACCATCAGTGCACAGAGCTGAGGGTGAGGATTGCCAGTAGACAGGTGGCAGTAAAGGCCTCGGATGCCAAGACTGGATGCAGGGAAGGGGCGAATGTGTGCAGACTTCAGAGTCTACAGAAAGCTGAACAGAAAGAGTCCACAGATAAGAAGCTAGCGATCATGGCAAAGAGCTGCCAAGAAGGCAGGTTGAGTGCAGAGACAGCAGAGACAGCAGACCAGGGCGGGCAGGTACTTCAGGCTGCAAGCCAGTGTCAGAGGAGCTGGATGGGCATCTAGCTCCCAGGTCTGCTGTCAAACCAGCAGGATGGACGAAGTGGGGGGAGAGGAAGAGGAGACAGCTGAGGGCAATGCTGACCAGACATTCCAGAAGCATGGCTGTGAACGGGGAGCTCAGCATCCCCAGACCCACTAGAAAACCCACATTGGATGTTTCAATACCATCACCAACTCTGTGGAAAACAGCCAACACCAACACTTTTGCAGTAGATATTCTCAGAGAACGGAACTGAAATGTTTTTGTCGACAGACGAAACTTTGGCCGTCTGAAAAAGCCCACTCGTTTTCTGATTCTCATGGATCTTTAGATCTTAGATTTTGGGCTGCACAAGACCATGAACCCAAGAAATAGGCGATTCCTGAGACCCTGTGGGCAGGGCCGTAGGAGGGCAGTGAGCACTGCAGCAGGCAGGGCTGGTGTGCTGGGCTGCAGGTGTCTGGGTCGTGTGGTGACGGCACTGCACTGGCTGATCAGAAAAGGAATGCAAGGGATTGACCCGAATTTCTTTTATGATTTCAATCAAGTGACCCAGAGCTGGGGATCCAGAGGTGTGACAGCTAGAGAGCCAAGACCTTACAGGCCACACCAACAAAGATGAAAAGTCAGCGGGACCTCATGACTTGGGTGAAGACTGCCTGCCAGAATAAAGCTCGATGCTTCCTCTAAGGGAAGAGGAGCCTATGGTCCACAATGTCCACCCAACAGTCAAAATGACTGGACATGCAAAAAGGCGAGAAAATGATGAAATCTAACAGGCTCAGCGGTGACACAGGTGGTGGGGATGGGCGGTTGAAGGCTTCAAACAATTTTTATGCACATTTACAGATTTAAGAAGAAATGGATGTGATAAGCAAACAGCGAAGTAAACATTTTGAAAAACAACATGGAAATTCTAGAATGAAAAAATAACACCACTAGAAATAAAACAATTTAATGGATGGAGCTGTGGTGACAATCATGCAACTCTAAATTTACTGGAAAAAAAATCACTGTGCACTTAAAAGGGAATGAAGCTGCTTGTTTAATACGCAATCAGAATTGTGAAAACCTTCAAGTTTGGTGAAGTGTGATAAATCCCACACCAGGGTATGTCCATGTCAAACTGCTGGGAAAAATAAAACACAATAAATTAAAACAATGTGTAAATAGGAGAAAAAAGGCACAGTAGGCAGGGAACAATACTATCCCTAAACTTCTCATCAGAAGTAATGCTGGCCAGAGCGCAGCAGAAAGGCCTGCATGCACCACCATGAGTCACACTGGGGGGAAGGTGCCCGCCAAACACCAAGATGGAAGGCAGGCATTTCCAGATAAGCACAAACTGAGAAAACTTGCCAGCAGCTGACTTCTGTCAGTGAGAACTGTCCCAGAAAACCTTTTTTCAGGTTGAGAGACAAATGGCAACACAAGAAGAGATGGAGCTGTAGAGCGTTCTAGAAGGCACCAGGAATGGTCCTTACCTAGTCAAGTAAGCTGCTGGTAGATGAAATTTCAAAGAGGGTTGGGATAAAAAAAGGAAAATCCACATGAATGGAGAAATATACCGCATTCACAAATCGATTTGGGATGGTTAAGAAGTCATCAGTTCTCCCCCGAGTGACCATTTTAAACATGAGCCCAGCAGGTTTTCCTTCTAGAAATGGCGAAGTAGGTCCTAAAAGTGAAGTGGAAATGCGTGAGACTCAGAAGAGTCAAAATGGTCCTGAAAACAGGACAGAGCTGTATGGCTCATACCGTTTTAGTGAGTACTTAATACAAATCAACAAGGATTTATTTCATGCTATTTGGATTCACGAACAATGCTCAGGGAAGCAGCAGTCAAGAAATTGAGTAAGAAATTGCATTGGGCAGACCTGCTGCACAAGACCTCTTTAAAGTGTTCTCAGGATGCTACTTTGAGAACCAAGATGTGCCTGACCCAAGCGTTGGTCCTTTCAATCACCTCACCTGCATGTGAAGGTGGGGACATCTAGAAGGAAGTTCAAAGAAGAACTGATGCATCTGAACGAGGGTGCTGGTGAAGAGTACGGAAAGTACCATCGAGTGCCAAGAGAACAAACGGATCTGTCTTGGAAGAAGTATGGCGAGGGCACCCTTAGAAACAAAGGTGACACTTCACCTCCCACACTTTGGACATGTTACTGGAGGGACCAGTCTCTGGAGAAGGTACCGTGCTTGGTAACGTGGAGGAGCAGGCAGAGAGAGGAACGCCTCGGACATGATGGATCAACACGACGGCCGCAACAACAAGCGCCACCACCACAATTGTGAGGACGGTGCAGTTCCGGGCAGGGTTCCGTTCTGTTGTACACAGGGAGGCTGTGTGCTAAAATCCACTTGGTGGCACCTCACAACGACATAAAGCACCGAAACACAGCTAACCCGCCTCTGTCAAGTCAATTCTGACTGACAGAGACGTGCTTGGACAGATCAGAACTGCCACTGATATCACTTTTATTGGTTCCAGAAGTAGGCAGCCACACCGTCCTTCCCTTGGAGTGGCTGGTGGATTCAAACTGCCAATCCTTCAGTCAGCAGCCCAGCACTTGAACCACTGGGGCTCTTTAATGCCTCTAATAAGGCTACCAAAAGACAAAATCAAACTCACCGCCGTTTAGTAGATGCTGACTCCCAGCACAAGACTGGGGGAACGGCCTCTGTCGGTTTCCGAGTCGCACTCTACGGGAGTAGACAGCCCTTTC
>PVJH01038011.1:0-17490 GCA_004026705.1 Nesogale talazaci | reverse complement strand
GGGGGGCGGAGTGGTCACGCACTGGGCTGCCACCTGCATGGTTGGCAGTTTGGAACCACTAACCACTCCCAGGGAGAAAGGCGAGGCTTTCTACTTCGTTTCAGAGGTACTGTCTCAGAAACCCACAGGAACAGTTCTCTCCTGCCCCTGTAGGGGGCAGACTGCACCCGATGGCAGGGAGCTTGGAGTTCAGAGTAACATGTGCTTTGCCTCTTGTCAATGGCACCTAATGGCCCAGGACCTGGCCCGGGTAGGGACTGAAACGTGTTCTCCAGAACAGCAAGCTTAAGTGCCGCGTCTGTGAACGTGACCCTGCTTGGGAATGGTGCTTTTGCTCTGTTTTTGCTTGAACCCCTGCACCAGAGCAGGGGGGTCCTACACTTAGTCAGTGGTGCCTTGTGACAAGAGAAAACCAATTCAGGCGGTGCACACAGGAGCAAGGGGCTGTGTGAGGATCTGTCCGTACGGCGAGTAATGGCTGGAGCTAAAAGACAAGAAAGGTCCAGGAGAGCAGCCGCCTGATTTGGAGTTCCAAAGAGCACAACCCTGTCTACTGAGAAACACTGAACGATCTGTTCTGTAGACCCCCATGCCACTGGTGGTGGAGCTTGTTACAGCACCCTAAGGAAACGAAGAGGGGCCCTGTTTTTCATTCCAGCTTTATCCAGTGCTCTCCCAGGACACAGAAACCCTCGTCAAACTGAATTACCCACAGCTCCAAGAGGAGCCAAACGGCCTCCAACTCTCTCCTTGGGCCCTCTGCACCGTGGCTGGACACAGTGGCTGCCACCTGGCGCTCAAGCACATGAACAATTGTGAGGGTTGTACAGGACGGGGCAGAGCTTCCTTCTGTTGTACATGGGGTGGCTGTGGCTTGCAAGAGTCTCAGTGGCACTTCACAGCACCATCGTCACCACTGAGGCCATCCACACCACCTTCCGTCTAGCTCTTCCTACGAGTCACTGCCTGGTGTCGCTGGCTATTGACCTCAGACGGCTGAGAAGAACTGCCCACTCAGTTTTCCAGGAGCTCGTCATCTTGGTGGGGGAGACGGCCGCATCGCTCTGAGATGTAGCCGCCAATGACCAAACCTAAACTCAACCCCTTGCTGCTCGGGGTTCCCGTCCGTCTCATCTGACATGATGGAGATAGGGTTTCTAAGGTATGACGGCAGGCCGTCTCCTCTTTTTCATGCTGACTTGACAGGACCACGGGGCCCTCCATGGAGCTGGTAGGAGGATTCAAGTCACCAACCTTTGAGTTAGCAGCCATGTGCTTAACTGTTGCATCACCAGGGCTCCTTATTATAGACATGTGTTTCCATGAAGGTTCAGTTCAGGGAAGGGCCTGCTCTGGGAAGGATTCCCATTCCCCAACCAGCTTCCCACCATCCCTCCCCCCCCCCACCACCACCACCATGAATACCCATTGACCACTCACTCCTGTTTTCTCCCCTTGGAAGAAGGTCAGAGAAAAATTCCAGCACCATTCATTGCTTCATGTACATCACGCTCAGTCTCCCTACATTCCTACAAGGCAGGTATTATGCTACTCATGGAACACATGGGAAGTTGAGGCTCATAAAAAGAAACTCTTTCCATGAAACCCTTGCCTTTCAGACTTAAGTATTTCCACCAAATCTCTCTCTTTACCCACATCTGCCCACCTTTCACAGCACTGCTCACACATTGTCTCATTGTGGCAGTGGCTGTGTTCTGAGAAACAAGGAAAACCGAAGCCCTCTTTCCTGCTCCACTGTTTGTTAAATACAAATGAGTCCTTAAAGGTTTTCCAGAGGAAAGGCATTTCCAAAGAAAAAGGAAATATGAAGATAACTCTGCTCACCTTAATTGTGCATCTTGAGGACATAGCCACAGAAATCAAATACAAAGAAATATGTTCTAGAAATTTGGCTGTTTTCAGATTACAAAAGGAAGGTGATTATTTTGGGTAATAAGAGCAACCTCCATTTTTTGAGCATTGATTATATGCCAGACACCAGGCAAGAATAGCATTTAATTCTTAAAGCTGCTTGTGATGTGGGGGCCGTGATGTCCATACTACAAATGAGGACCTTGAGAGGGATTAAGGTTAGTGAAGTGGCGGGACCGGATTTACACACCAAAGCTTTGCTCTTGAACACTGTGCAGTCTTACCTTTGCTCCCACTGGTCTGTTTAATAGTCCTTCTCTGGAAGGGCTCCGCAGCCACACAACAAAAGCCTCTGTTCCCAATACCATCTTTCTCAAATCTTTTTTTTGGTCATTCCTCAAATCATTGCCCCTCTCCTTGAGGACAGGAACCCCCTGAGCATGGATTGAAGAAAACTGGCCCTGCTTGCTTCCTCTTCATAGGAATGAGTGTGAACAGAGTCCCCCATGTCCCTTATCGCCTCCACTGGCAGCAGGAACCCCGTACTACAATCGGGCCTCCCCCAAGTTAATCACGACACTCCTGTTGGCACCAGCTGTAAGGACCTAGTCACTAACCCCAACATAACTCCAACCGTGATATCGGTAGACTGGGAGACAATGTGAATCAAGAGGTTGCCATTCCAGCAATATTAATGGATGAGAACACAGGGTTTTTTGGTTGGCTATGGAAACAAAGCCGAACCAGGGAAATACACCTTTTTTTTTTTTCCGTTTATAGAATTCAGGAACCAATTCTAAAGCAGGTCTTAATTTATATAGAGAATTTTTTTTTCACTCACAATAACTCTTAATTAAACTCTCGTAATCACCTACCACATTTCTTCAGCAAAGAAACTTTCACAGGAGTGCTTTCAAGAAAGGATTAAAAATGGGGAGGTTGGGGCATGTTCCGTTTGCCTGGATACAGCACTCTCCTGAATCCATCATTTTAAAGCCTCCCAATCCACACGCGGTGTTACTTGTAATTTCACTGATGTTTAATTTATTTCACTACATATTATAGTTTAATTAAACACCAGACAGACGCTTCACTGGGATCACTCCTTCCTTCCACTCAGCCGTGTTTGGGGCGTGTAAATTTAAGACGAACAGCAAAGACACTGGCAGTCCGCAGCCGAACAAGCTGAGTACATTTCACGTGCAGAACTGGGTCAGGCGTATTTCTGTTTTACTGCCGGCAGACGGTCCATATGAGTCCCACGCCTCCCAACTTTCTTTTCCAAAGGAGTAAATAGTAATTCTTAATAACGGCAGTGGCACCTGCACCAGGGTGGACGAATCTGGCCACCAGCAGGACCCCCTGCTGGTTTACTCGACTGGCAGCAGGCACTCAACCCTGGCAGCTGCTCCTGCTTTGTTGGGGTTTGTTTTGTTTTGTTTTGTTTTGTTTTGCTCCCAAGCAAATAGGATGGGCATTGAGAAATTCCCTCCCCACTCCCCTAAACCAAAACTTTGATTTCAGGAAGTAGCAAAACAATTCACAACAGATTTGTGAAATACATACGTTTCCATATGTATTTAAATACACTGCAAATACACGAGTTCCGTCCCATAAATGTTTTCAACAATAGAGAAATGAATCAACCTTTAAGGCTGCTTTCTTTCTTTCTTTCTTTTAAATCAGCTTATTGGGGGCTCATACAGCTCATCACAATCCATCCATCCACTGTATGTCAAGCACATTTGTACTTTTGTTGCTGTCATCATTCTCAAGATATTTGCTTTCTACTTGAGCCCTTGGTTTAAGTTCCTCATTTCCTCTCCCTCCCCGCTGTCCCCTCACTCCTGAACCCTTGATAACTTATAAATTATTATTATTTTGTCATATTTTATACTGTCCAATGTCTCCCTTCACCCACTTTCCTGTTGTCCTTACCCAGGGAATATGTACCCAGGTTATATGCATGTAGGTCCTTACAATCATTTCCCCCTTTCTGTCCCACCTTTCCTCCACTTTCCCAGTATCGCCACTCTCGCTACTGGTTCTGAAAGGATCATCTGTGCTGGCTTCCCTGTTTCTGATTCCTATCAGTACCAGTGTACATCCTCTGGTCTAGCCGGATTTGTAAGGTAGAATTAGGATCATGATAGTGTGGCAGTGGAAGCATTGAAGACCTAGAGGAAAGTTGAATCTTTCATCGTTGTTACACTGCACCCTGACTAGCTCATCTCCTTCCCATAACATTTCTGTAAGGTGATGTCCCATTACCTTCAGATGGGCTTTGAGTCACCATTCTGTACTCGCCCTCATTTACAATGATATAATTTTTAGTTCTTTGATATCTGATACCTAATAAAGGCCATTTTCTATCTTGCCTCTGTTCTTATTGCCTCCTGAGCCTAAGGTTTATCAGGCAGAAGAGAGTCCCTGCCATTGAAATAAAGAACGAATGGGATGATCTTACTCAAAAGAATCATTGCACGTCACTGGGAAACGATCAAAGATAGAAAACCACTTGAGAAGTGTGCTGTGTGTCTTGTCAATCCTTGATATAAACACAAATCAGTGGTTTGGGACATTACAGAAATAGGACCCCCTCTGTGCACTGTCCTGAAGCTTGCTTTTGTTTGGCATTACACAGCGACAGTATTTCTATACATCTACCTATAGTGCTCATCTTCCTGCTAAATGGCTGCACAGTGTTCAACCATAGGATGTAATGTAGCTTACTGGTCAAGTACCTATCGATCTCAGAGTCTGTGTAGTGTTCTCCCACAGAGTCCCTGGGAGGGACAGAGGGGTACATGTTCAACTATTAACCAAAATGTTCAAACCCACCTAGAGGTGCCTCCTGCTGGTCTACTTAAGAACATGGACAGAAAACCTGACGGGGCACCGTTGGGCTCCTGGCAAGGGAGATTGCCATGAGATGGCATTGACTTGATGACTGCGGTGCTTAGAATATTTTCCTCTTATCGGGAGCACTGCGACAAACACCGTGAACAACATACTTACATAGATGCATGTATCTCTGTCAGCGAAAGACCCAGCAGGGAAACCACTAGGCTGAGGGACGCCCTCAGATGAAATTTTGGAAGAGAAAGGCTGCCTTCATCTGCAGTGTATCTTCAAGTTGAATTTGCAAATCAGTCAATGCAGCTCCATGTGATTCTTCTCACTCAGTGCAAAGGACATCTCAAGGTGCTGTCCGTGGTTGAAAAGATGCCTGTGCAGCAAGTACAGATGGTTGTGATGAGGAGCTTCCTGTCAAGAGGGGTTGGCCGACCATTCCAAGGTGAAAGCAAATATGGTTCTTCTTCTTGTTACGCTCCATCAAGTCAGCTCCACCCCACAGCGATTCTCGGTCCACTAGAAGGAAACACGGCCCGGTCCTGTGCCAGTCTCACAATGGTTCTGATGTCTGAGGCCAGTATTGCAGCCACTGGGTCCCTCCAGCTCTCTGGGGGTCTTCCTCTCTCTTGGTTACACCTCCACTGTAAGAGCATGACGTCCTTCTCCAGACCAGGACACGTCACAGTAAAGAGCAAAGATGAGTTGCCGGTAAGTCAGGCATTTGTCACCCAGGGACTTCTTGCTTTACCAAAGCCAGGAATATTCGAATAAGTTTCCAGGCTTTTAGCTGATCAAAAAAGTTTCCACTGGAGTGGCTAGTCAATGACTTTCATTGTTTATGACACTATTGGAGCCTATAGAATTAACAGCTGTCCCAGGGTCTTAAGGCCAGAAGCTAGTCCAAGGTTTTGTGATTCTCAACCCAGATTTTCTGCATGACAATGTATCTTAGGGGACAAAAAGATTCACTTGGATTTGGAATAAATGCTTTTGAAAAACTAGAGGTGTTTTGCACACATTTAAAAATGTACACCCATTCCTCACTTATGGATTATTGCATTTTTTGGCATATCACCTGTACAACAATAAAATAAAAAGCATACTACCTGACGGCTTTGTCATGATTGGCATATCGCTGGCAATAATGAACACAAAGGCATGCCATAAGATTAAGGCTGGGGGTCAACCGGACTGGGTCTGGATTCTCTGTGGCTTGGTAGTTATGTCATGATGTGGTCTGGGTGCTATACAATAATGTCCTTTGTCATTTATGTAATAGCGATGAAGTCACCTCCATTATGTGATATGATGTGGTCATCCTCCATTTTTCTATAACACTGAATGTGACTTACTGGCCTGGTCTTTGGAAACTAGTTATATCAGTAAATGAAAGGTGGATGTTTTCCCTTCCTTTGGACTTTTCAGTAGCTTTGTGAACATTTAGGATTTGTATTATGGATCAAAATGTTAGTTAGAAACATCTCTAAGAAGCAGTCAGACAGGTTAGGTATCAGAACATAGAAGATGAATCATATAAATGGAGTCTGATTTCCAAACAAAATGATACTGAAAAAGAAGACTGCTTCTATCTTCAGGTGCCCACCAAGCCTAGTGCTACATAGTCCATTTGAACTCATAGTGATACCATGGGTGTCGGAGTCAAACTAATCTCCATGGAGTTTTCTGGACTGTAATATTTACAGAAGTAGATAGTAAGACTTTCTCCTGTAGCACCACTGCATAAATTCAAATCAGGAATATTTTGGTTAATGACCAAACATGAACCCTCCCCATCATCTGGTTCCCATACTAAGCATCACACATAACCTCAAACAAAGATTATTTTATTATATCCCTGATTCTGTGGGTCAGGAATTCAGGAGGCTCATGGAGATAACTAATCTCTGCCTCTGCTGAGATGTCTCAAAGGCCAGAGGTAACTTAACAGCTAGAACCTGTGATCACTTAAAGGCTGCTTCACAATCTGGAGATTAATGCTATCTATTGTTTGGGACCTCAGCTGAATCTGGTGGCCAAAGCACCTGCACATGGCCTCTCCCTATGGTTTCTAGACTGTATCATGCAACAATGACTGGAATTCAAGAACATATCACCTAAGTTGTCTCCAGAGTGAAAAGATGAAGATGGTCCCTTCCACAGAAAAAGTATGTACCTGGACAACTGTATTAAAAATAGTCATGTCAGCCCTGTTTGATATTTGTCCTCATGAAGAAAACACTGATGATATAGGTGCAATAGAAAGGCAGTGAAGAAGCTAGATGGTACCTGGCTATTAGAAAGGATAATGCTTCTTCCATGTGGGCTTTTTTGCTTCTGAGTTAGATGGCCATTTGTTTACCATCAAGCCTTTAAGATCCCAGACACTATATCTTTTGCCAGTTGGGCACCATGTTTTTTTCATCACATTTGCTTTATGCACCCATTTGTCTTCAACAATCATGTTGGGAAGGTGAGCATTATGGAACGTCAGTTTAATAGAACAAAGTGTTCTTGCATTGAGGGAGTCCTTGAGTGGAGGCCCAATGTTCATCTGTGACTTTAGTACTAACCCTGTAAGTTTGCATGTGGATCTATTTCGCCATCATCATATATAAATACATTTACATATGTACATGACTGTATTTAGACCTCTATAAGTGCCCTTTGCCTCCCAGTTCTTTCCTCTATTTCCTTTTACTTTCTTCTTGTCACACTATCATGCTCAGCCTTCATTTGGGTTCCAGCAATTCCTCTCAGTTACATTACTCTTACTCAATCCCTATTGGACCTCTCACACCCACCTTGTCACTGGTTTTGGATCACTTGTTTTTTCCTTATCCCTGGGCTGTTCAACACCCCCTCCTTTCTCCCACTTCCCCATCTCACATGTCCCCCCAGAACCATCAGTCCCATTGTTCTCTCCTCCAGACTATTCATCCAGCCTATCTTATTTAGATAGATTGGCAGAGATAATAACATGTACAAAAAAAATCCCTAAGACATTGCAAGATGAAGCAACAAAAGAAAACAAAACGGTGACTGCAACAACAACAACAAAAGAATGTCCAGGAAAAAAATACATAAATAAGTAAAAAAAATAGAAATAATAATAACCAAAGAAAAACCGGTAAATAGTTCAAGATCTGTTCATTGGCCTCCAGAAGTGTCCCCCGGTTGAGTCTGATGGGATGCCCTGCCTCAGGAACTCCATGCTCTGCTCCCCCTGCTGCTCTGCTGCACACCCTTAGTGTTTTGCCTTGGTATGATGGGGTAAGACCAGGTACAATCATGACCCTGCTTCTCCATTGTTGACCCTTGGGACAGCAAGGGACGCTGTGTTTCATAGTGGGGCCAGCCATATGGCCCTCTCATGCGTTGACTGTCCTGAGTGGCAATATCATTCTCAGGGAGTGAGCAGGGGGAAAAGTGTCTCCCACCTCCAAAGAAGAAATACAGGATTTCCCAGAATTCTCAGAAGAAGGTCATGCCCACACAGAGGCCTCATTGGCTGTAATCTGATTGACAAGCGAGCCTCCACCTCTACACTCTTAATGCACAAATTGGCAAACTACCACAGACCACTCCTTGTCAATTTGACACTTTCATATAACTCTTTAGTCACATATAATTTTCAAACGAACAATAATAATAAAATCATATCTGTACCTAACAGGATAAAACTAAATGCATATAATTCAATATATGCCATCATTTAAACATAACATTCTATAAGTGAACAAAACCAAAAAATGTCCAATGTCTAACAATTACAATTAAGTAACACCTACACCTTAATCCTATAATCCTATGAATATATTCCCCCACCTATGAAGTCTGTAAGCCAACCATGCCTTTATGCCCCCAATTTTGGGTATCCAATTTCTATACTGCCCACTTACATCAACCTAGTGCTCTGAAACAATCATAATCTTTGATGTGAAGAGCCTTCATTTCAGTTGAACATTGTGAAATCCACATCCATAAGCAGAGTCAAATCAGGACAAGTCATCCATAAAGTCTGAAGCAATATGTACCTGTTCACAGGATCAAATTTTGTCTCTTCATCTGGTTGAGTTCTGGTCAGCTAAATGTGGGCTACCTCATTTAGCCTCACTAGGATGCCCATTAGTCACCTTGCCTTTAGACCATGGCTGTATCACAAATACTCAAAAAATCAGGGCCCCTCATGCTAGGCCATGAGCTTCAGACCATTCAACTTTTTCTCATCTTCTCCTCTAGTTCCTGTAAACCAGGTCCATGGATGTCAGTGGCCAGACTAACCCATCTCTTTTTTGTTGCGTTTTTCCCACTTCCACTTGATAAGTGGATTCAGGTGGTCACCTAGCAAGTAATTCAGCTTCCTACAGCCTTCCTTTAACATTTAGTCTTAGAGAGACATTTTCTTCATGGTTCCAGACTTTTTTCCGAAACTACTGGACAAAAACCACTGGAGTTCAAACTTCAAATCCAGAGTTCCTTTTTTTTAATCTGTCCACAGCTCCTAGACATGTCTCTTCACCTAAATGTCCTGAATACTCCAAAGCACTGGCTGAGGCTAATATCTTCACAGTTTTCTTTGTAGGTATGACCTAAACCTTCTAAAGATCAAATGAATGGTTCAAGGCAAGTGGGTTTACAAGCTCTCTATTTTCAAACTTCCTGTGATAATTTCTATAAACCCTTATATCAACAATAATAAACAGAAGAATCAGTAGAAACAGATACTAAACTCAATCCTTAAAACAGTCAAGTCCAACTCTTATTTAATTTATCGTAATCTTTATCTAAATGATTCTATTGATACAAAAATATGGGATTAGGTCTCTGAGAGTATCAGACCAAAATCAGGCTTTTGGTCATCCATTTTCCTTAAGCAGCATGGTTTTTGAGAAAGTCAAACGGTGATTTCTACCCCTGAGCTCAAAATATATATTAACAACATTCATTTTTGCCATGTTAGACAGGAATAACCAAAGATTTCAACCAAACAAAATAATCGAAACTTTAATTTCCCATATTCCTTCCAGAAAACCACCCAGTAAACTGCTTGGCCATATCTGACTTTTGACCAGAAGGAGAGATCATGAAGGAGAGTTCAAACAAACATCTGCTTTAGTCCTTCAAAATCTTCATTAGTCCTTCAAAGTCTTTGTGTGCTCAGTCTACAAACATCATGGTCCTCACAAAAACTGTTTCTCTTGCCTGCTCTTTTTCTTCTGTGTGTCACACTTTCTGCCTTGTCACATGACTTACTTTTTTGGATGGAAAAATTCAATGTTTTAAGTACTAGATTATAGTAACCCTGCATATTGACCCCATACATATCAACCTCACCTGTTTTTATTATTGTCTGCTCCTATTTTTATGTAATGACTTGACTAGATTATTTCATGCACTGTGTAATGTCAAAAGTTACTCCTTAAAAGTGGCCTACCTTGAAAATACACACAGGCACTCATCAGACAAAAGCCTTTCTAGGTGGACTGCTCTGATTGTCTTTTTCCTTGACCACTCTTAGCTGTCTGCTGCCCTGCCTTTTTTTGATCTCAGACCCAGTGTCTGGCCATCAGGAATTGCAGGCAATTACTATCATGTTTTCAATAATGCCTGTACCACTAAGTACTTCATTGTCCAATCCAGTGAGATTCAGACACTTTTTCAGGTATAGTCTTTGGTGTCAGTCTTTGAGGCTTGTTCCAATCCCAGGAGGGCCCTTCTTAGCTTCCTCTCTCCCTGTTTTTCTCTGAGTTACTTCTGGCTGTTCTGTAGTTTAGTTTGTTGCTGTGGTAAAGGCACCGATGGCTTCATTATTGCTTGCGGCCGATTTCTATATTGTTCGGAAAGCATCCTTAAGCCTGACCTTGAGCACTCACTGAAACTCACTGCCAAGGAGTCAATTCTGACATAAAGCAGCCCCATAGGACAGGGTAAAATTTCCCCTGTGAGTTTCCAAGACGGTAACTCTTTAAGGGAGTAGAAAACCTCATCTTTTTCCCTCGGAGCAGCTGGTAGTTTCAAACTGCTAATCTTGTGACTAGTAGCCCAACACATGACCATTATATCACCAGGGCTCCTCACCTTTACATCTCTCTGTTCTAAATCAAATAAGCCTTCTTTGATGGAGAACTATGGATATCTTCCCCTGAGTAAAACCTCTGTGCCACTGCTCTGGGCTGTGACCTGCTGCCTTCGTCTAGACATTGGGAGGGAGGGGGTGACCCTGATTTTCTTCAGTCGCCTATCCTGGCAGGGAGCCTTTCTCTTACAAACAAGCCAGGGAGAAAATTGTTGGGCCCCAGGATTGCTGGCCTGCCCTGCCTGCAGTATAGCATTTCTACCAACCTCAATACGAAGGACTTGGTAGAGAAATGATGCACCAGACCACTCAGTAGCACTGGCCTGGACGAATGTCTCTGTGACACAAATCTGGAGGTCCAGAGGTAAGAAATGCTGGTAGCTTGATCCCCCCAGGAAACCATGGGCCTGGCATGGAGCCCTCTCTGCTGGAGCACCGTGGCAGCTTAGAGTGGAGCTTCCATCACACTGCAGTGGGCCAGGTCAGGAGAGGGAAATGGGCCATGGCGCCAGTGCCTCCCTCTGGCTGTTTTCCCCGAGACTTCTCAAACGTTCTTGAATAAATGTCTCTCCATGTGCTGGATGTCCTACAGATAATCTCCAGACACATTAAATGGCTAGTCTTTTTAAAAATAACCTTCACCAGTTATAGTAGATGGGTGGCCCCATGGTTGACATACTTCTTGCATCCACAGGAGAACGATGTGACAGTCTGCCTCCATAAGGACATATCATCTTGGAAACCCTATGGAGAGGTTTGACTCTGCCCTGAGTCAGAATCAACTCCTTCGCAATGGGTTGGGGTTCGGGTAGGTCGTTTGACTGGAAGAAGCCCGGCATTGCTCCTGCCTCTGCCCTTCTGGAAGCATACTTTCGATGGCTCTTTTGAAAAAGGATAGTTACCTAAGATCAGGAAAACACCAATGAGAGAAATTCGGCTGAACCAGGAAACAAGAAAAGGGAACGAAAGTCAGAAGCCATCAGGCCTGAGCGACAGCCTGGGGAAAATTTTCTGCACTTCTCACCAAGGGGTGAGCCCAGAGAACTGTGTCCGCACAGAAGAGGTAACCCATCTCTTTAAATGCGCACAAGCAGCGGAGAACCTTTGCTAATGCACACAAAGGCACCAATGTACTTGCACAGACCAAGAAACCACAGAGACTCCAGCTGATGGGTTATGTAGGATGAGTCAACCATCCAGAGAAGTGGTTCCCAATCTTCACTGCTCATTAGGATCACTTGGGGAGCTGTTGAAAAATACCAATGCTTGGGTCCCACCTAGACCAATTAAACCGGATTCCCTTGGGAGGGGGCCCAGCCATCAGTATTTTTAACAGCCCCTCAGGAGAGGAAGAATTACTGATCTAGAACCTGGAGCCAGGGGAAAGGGATTCTTTGTCCTGAAATACCTGGAGGAAGCAAACTGATGAAGGAGTTCAAGTGCTGGCAACTGGAAAATGCGCCTAGTAAATAGGGAGTAAAATTGGCCGAGCAAAGTAAGTCAACTTACAGTCAGTAATTTCTATCCTGGAAGAAATCGCTGAAGTTGTCTCAAAGAAGAAAAGAAAACAGACAGTGCCACTGTAAACATAGCTCACACACACACACACACACACACACACACTCCACACCACACCACACCTCCCTGTCAGCTTTAATTGACATGTCTCACCCAGGTCTGGTCTGTTCTGTCTCCTGGCGTCATCATGACGCTGATCGTGGCTAACTCTGCCCACCGTTTGGCCACACTGTCGCCCATGCTATTCCTGGCAATGAGAAGACCCGAGGCTATTTTTACAGAGCCATTAATTCCCAAATGCCAGGGAATAAAGTGCCTTCATCCTGAAGACCAGCTGTTGTGCATTAACAAAAGAGACTCTACTTAGTTTCCAGAATGTTCTGCCCCCCAAAATTCCCCACAATGAAAGCACTGGGGGTGGCAAGGGACTTATTAGGAGAGAATTTCTGAAATGTCAGGATTCTTTAGGTCATTGGCTATACCATTTGTTCTTCTCTTGGATGCTCAGACTGGCATAGAGCCCCTACTCTGCTCCATAAATACAATTTTTCATCCTCCTTTCCTTCTTGTAGAGACCTCACGACGCACCCCAAATGAACCATGGGACTGTCACGTTGAAAGCGTCTAAACCAGATAGGGCCAGAGGGTGGTGTATGCGACCCATTGCCTAGTCTTTCATTGTTGGCAAATCCCAGACACCAAAGCAAAGAGCTCGCTCCAGGGCACCCACCCCCCGGAAGCCACTGGGGAGTTGAGACTTGAGGTGACAGTTCTCGGGGACCTCAGAATCAAACCAAAGACAATTTGGTACAGTAGGAAGGGTTTGGCTTAAAATCAGAGTATGGGTCAAATTCTAGCCTAGCTATTTTACACTGTTGCTGTTGACCATTTACTCCATCTCCCCATGTGCTACCAGCTCAGTGAGAGAACTAATGCCTTCCTGGGGTTTTAGTGTCAAGAATCTTGATGATCCACCTCACAGACTATCTGGTAGATGTGGTACAGTAGTTATGCCTGGCGCTGCTAACCCCAAGGTCAGCAGTTTAAAACCACCAGAGGCTTGGCAAGAGAAAGAGGCCGTTTTCCACTCTCATAAAGATTTGCAATCTCAGAAACCTACACAGGGAGGTTTTGGTTCTGCCAAGGTCACTGCTTGTCCATTAGGAGGGAAGGCCTCGAACTCCTGGACCTGGCCATGCAGCTGCGAGCACGGAATGTGGCTCTCTCCTAACCCTTCACCACCCAGCCGACTCCTATACAATGCAACCCCACGGGACAGACTGGACCTGGGCCACCAGGTGTCCAGGACTGTGGTCTTTAAGGCTGGCAGGCTGCCACCACTTTCTCCTGCCAAGCAGCTGGTGGGCTTGAACTGCTGACCTTGAAGTCAGCAGCAGAGCATTTAAGCACTGTGTCACCAGAGCTACATGGGCCTGCTCTCCACAAAAAGCCAACTTATCACTGTCAAGTTGACACCACGTCCTAGTGACCCTACAGGGCAGGATAGAGCTGCCCCTGTGAGCTGTGAAGATTGTCTCTCTCTACGGGAGTAGGAAGCCCTCCCTGTCTTTCCCCAAAAAAGCAGCTGGTGGTTTCGAACTGCTGACCTTGAAGTAAGCACTCCAGCACTGGAGCTCCTCTCAGGGATTAGGAAGAGAAGCTTCTCTCAGGGGCTTTCATCGGGCCTCCTCTCTCATCTGTGAAAGTGCCTGGCCCACAGCCCCTGGGAGTTCTGAAGCCATCGGGAAACCCGTGTAGATCTAGAAAACAGCCCTGCCACCCTCAACCCGTCCCTTACCTCCTGCTTCTTTCCATCCCCCAGACCCTCCTGTTTCCTGCATAAAAAAAAAAAAACTTCTTTATATTTATTCTAGTGATAGCCTGCCATGCAATAAAAGAGTGAGGGAAATCTCATTAAAATTATATCAAAAGGGAAAAGATGGAACAGAGCTTGAAATTCCTGCAATCGGCACACAATAATCTAATCAACTAGAACACCCAGGTTAAATGGCGCCCACCCTATGGCGCACGTGGATGATGAAGTCCCCTCCTGGGGTACTGCTCCCCTGCATATGTACCTGGGGGTGAGCCACATCAAAATCCAGCACTTCCAACCTCCCACTCACTTTCACTACTAATTATTTTACTGACTGCCCAAGAAAGCTGGGAGGTGAAAAATGTGGCTGTTATTATCCCATTTTGATCATTTAAGGAGGGGTCCTCAAACTATGGCCCATGGGCCACATACGGCCCACCAAGGACTTTTATCCAACCAGCCGGGTGTTTTTGCTGCCGCTGCTGTCCTCTTTAGCAGCCAACTCATCCCGGGCCTGCAGTGAACGTGTTCATAACTGTTGTTGTTGTTTTAAACTAGAGTCCAGCCCTCCAACCATCTGAGGGACAGTGAACTGGCCCCCTGTTTAAAAAGTTTGAGGAGCCCTGAGGTAAGCCAAGGAGGCAGTGAGGTCTCTCTGGGGTGGCCCAGTTGACAGGAGAGGTAAAACAAGTAGAAAACTCAGTTCTTCCCCCATCTCGTTGTTTGACTTAAAATGGACCAGTTCTAAAATCAGTCAGATGAGGGGCCCGACAGCTGGAGCATCAGCTTCCTCTCCCGTAGACTCTTCTTTGAGTTTGTCGGAGCCTGAGGTTTGGGAGAACTCGGCATTTGCTCAAGACTAGAAGTCATGTTTCGTAAACTCATCTTAGCCTGGAAACACGGGAGAGAGAAGAAGACTACCAAGCCATAGCCACAGTGACTCTGTCAGGAAGCTGAGCGTGGTTGGATTCAGTAGAACTTTTATTGAAACATCTTAATAAATTTGCACTGATTCCTCTCCTCAAGACAATTCACAGTAGTTTTAGTCAAACTATATTTTCCCAGAGGAGCTGTACAAGGAGAATATGTGGGTTAGTTGGAGGTTCGCCAGTTTGGGGGCTTGGGGGGTGGGGTTGGGGGCAGGGATTGTAATCATTAAAAAAATAGCCCTCCGATTCTAAAAGGTTGGAAATCACCAGTGAGACTATATCTTTACTGTCCTTCCTCTCAAAATCTATCAATTCTGATTTCCATTCCTTCAGGGACCCAATCTCTACTTTAAAACGATAGTAAGCTAATATGATAATATAATCTGTATTAATAATTGAATGCTTTGCCTGCGTAGGTAATATATGTGCATTTTAAAACAGGTCTTTTTAGACAACACACTTTAATCCAGAGCGTGCTTGCCTACCCCACCGTTCTCTAGCCCTGACCTCTCCCCCAAGGTCCAGAGCAGTCGAGTCTCAGCTGACTAAACATCTCCGACTCGAGCCACCCAGCGGCATCGAAACTCCGCACATCCAAAATGGACGTCCGCCCTTCGTTGCCGTCAGGGAGACACCTGACAGCTATTCCAGATTCCATCCTACCCACCCCCAGGCAAGGGGGAGGTGAGTTTCTCTCCTTCGCCGCACCCCAAAACGTGTTTGATGAACATCTCGTCAACAGACAAAACCATTTGCCTGATGGAGTAAGTTCAGAAAACAGTACTTAGATAAAGTTAAACCATTTTCCTTATTAAAGGACGCACGCACTTTCCGTGAAGCCCACCTGTTTGGGACAAATATTCAAAAACAAACTGCATGTTCCCTAAATGATTTGCCCAGGAACTGCACCCTGCTCATGCTTTTTTTTTTTTTTTTTTTTGGTGGGCGGGGGGAGGAAACAAGGAGGGACTGAATATCTTGCAAGATCTATGTCTTATAAAGCACACCTTAAGAAGTGCCAAGAGAAGACCAGTCTAGAATGTGCTTGACCCTAGCCAACATGCATCAGCTCATGTAGTTTCTTGGTGTGAATGTACAGTGTCCAAAGACTAGACTGGGGAGGCTCTACACAATTCGGAGGCAGAAATGTGTGTGAACCTATTTCTTTCCCAATATTTATTAGGAAACCCCAGTTAAAATATGACTGGAGCAGGGCAGGGGGAGGACTTCCTAAAATGTGTTTATGCCTGAGCATGGAGGTAAATCTGAAAGAAGCCTCACCCAGCAGTTAGCACAAGAGACCTCTGGAACGTAGGGAGGAGGCCGAGTCTCTCAAGGCCTATTGTCTACACGCCTGTGCTGTTTGAATTTGTTACAGCAAGCATATGTTTCTTTCATAATTTGTTGGGGTTTTTTTAATCAATTCAGAAAGAACCAACAAAGACAAAAAATGACTGGTCCAGCATGTACTATGTTTTAAAATCAATCTGAAAGAATAAAAATGTGAGGAGAGCCAAGGCCTTGCCTTAAAAAAAAAAGAAAGAAAAATATGAGGACTGGTGTTACCAATTACTATAGTGCATTTAAAACCACAGTAATTTTAAAATGGAAGACAGATGAAGGAACTGGAATTGAAAGTCTAAAGATTATGGCAATGGGAATATGAAAATTCAGCAAATGATTAAGATGGCATTTCAAAGTAGTGGAGGAAGATAAACTCAATAGATGTCATTTTTTTTTTAAAAAAATAGATTATCTACCAGTATTGCCCAAATAAAGGAGATTGGATCCGTAATGCATTCATCCACTAAAATAGCTTTCAGATGGCTCAAGGATGTGAAAGTTACCCAGGAAGTCATGAAAATAATAGAAGAAAACATGGAAGGCTGTTTTTATCATCTTCATTTGAAGAAAGCCTTTTCAAGCTTTTAAAGTCATAATCCATAAAATCAAAGATTGTATATCTGACAAGATAAAAATTCTCTAAAGCAAAAATCACTGGAAGGTTAAAATACAAACAATACCTAGAGGGAAATGTTTGAAACATATAAGACAAAGGGCCGATCTCATAATCTGTAAAGCACCCTCACAAATCACTGGGAAAAAGATGACCGCCAGTAGACACTCAAAGTGTCTTTGCTATAACCTTCATCCAAATTAAAGCTAGCCTCTCAGGTCACCACGTTTAACAGCAGGGAGTTAAGAAAGCCAAGCGCACACAAAGAAGGCTGAAGGATATTGAAAACTCAGATACTTCCAAGAAACGCAGACTACAAATATTGCCCAGGTGGCATGAAGATTCTTTCTGTTCTTTATATTTCATCAGCATCTTGTCATAAAACTGAGCCCTGGATAGGTCATTTGCCAGGAGTTCTCTTGTGAGGTTTTGCTTTAGGAACAATACTTTATAACAATAAAGTATC
>PVJH01038010.1:0-17231 GCA_004026705.1 Nesogale talazaci | reverse complement strand
GAGGCCACGGACAGTGGCACCACCCTCAGGGTTGGGGTCAGAAAAACCTCCTTCCTTGTGAAGGAAACCACTTCCTCCAGCAGAAGTCACTTTAGTGCCCACTGCCCAGGCTGACACCTTGCCTCCCCCTGCACAGCAATGCCCCCCTTCTGCTACCAAATCCCACCCCATTACAGAAACCATGCCTCCCTGGTGCCTGGAACACCCACCGATGCACTAAACTGCTATGCAACACCAATGGCTTCTTCCCTAGGACTGCTCAAAACGGGAATCCCTCAACGTTTCATCTTCTGTTCAGGCCAATGGATGGTGCTTACAGGTTCCTTTGTCGTCTTTTAATTTTACAAAGAGGCGAGCCACCCACCTCCACTGCAACCCATGTTTGGGGCTTGCTCCTGTCTCTTCTGTGATAATATAAACCATGTTTTTATGATTTTTTTGGTAAATCTCGACTTTTTACACCTTGTTTTTGTAAGCAGAAATTTCTTATTAAAAGAATAAAATGGCGTTGGCTGTGTGTGTACTCGTTCTTTATTTCGAGGATTTATAAAATACCGCGAGGCTTCCCCAGGATGAGCGGCCTGACCGGCCCGCTACAGAACAACGAGCGACCCACTGGAGAACACAGGTTAGAGGGCAGCCAACGGCAGGGACACCACAGGCAGGGGAGGGTGGCGCTCATCGGAATGGACTTCAGTTGCCCCAGGGCAAATCTTGTGGCGTCACAGAAATGCAGGCTGTGTGGGGAAGGTTCAAGTACAGCCCAAGTGTCTGCAAGTAGATGACAAGGGGAGGTATTAACTTGAAGTGTTGGGGGGAATAGGTAAGAGCCAATCCAATCCAAGGCAACAGCTGGAGATATCATTAGGAATAACCATTAGGACTGACATGCAGTCACCCCGGTGCTTCTTAAAAGCGACCTGGATCCTTGTTTGATTCTCCTGGCTCGAGGACCCCGGAAGAACACGCACGGACAGTGGTAAGGTGCTTACCTGGGTGGCTACACCCCCGGCTGGGGTGCCATGAGGTCGATGTCGCTCAAGTTCCTGGCCAGCCAAACGCCTGCGGCAAAAAGCCCCAGGTTGAGGATCAAGTTCCTGAAAAAAGCACGTAGGGATTCTATTAACCCTAGGGCCACTCCATCACCGGCCTTCGGGCTGCAAAACGCTCTGTGGGAAAAGCCTCTCCACCACCGCTCCTTCCGAGGCAAACGTACTGCTGTCGGGCTGGGCGGGCTGGGCAGGGGTCACTATGGGTCGCAAAGGCCTCAAAGGCACCAAACATCGGAACTGGCGGGGGCGGGGTGGCGCCGTGGGCGGTACAGGGTAGTCTGTCCCAGACCCACGTGAGTGTTTCGTGTCTCTGCCCACCCGAAGGCCAACCAGGGTGCCCAGAGCCGGAAAACCCGTTTCTGTTTTGCCCGCCCTTCTCAAGGTGAGGTTCTCTAGCTGCGGGCCCATGACCGCAAAGACCCCTTTGGGTGCACCGAAACACGCCTCGTCAGAGACCTCCCCAACGCACAGCCCGAGCCGCTGAGGGGCCGCGAAAAGCCGCGGGCGCCAGGCTGGACGGAGGAGGATGCTCCCGGTCAGTGACCACACACGCCGCCGCCACGCCACCCCCCCACCCCGGTCACCTCCGGAAATCATTCCGATCCGTGGCGAAACGGTAGACGCCCCGAAGCCAATCTCCCACGTTGTCGGGGATCTCGGGCGTCTCACTTGCAGGTCCCGCGAGGTTCGCGCCGACGCCGGGGGCAGCCATAGCGGCACCTCGAGGTCCTCCGCCGGCTCTCCCGACGCACGGCGTGGGCGCCGGCCGATGACGCACTTCCGGCCCGGCGCGCCCGCCGGCCGCTAGAGGGCGCTCCGGCCGCCGGCCGGGTCCCTGGCGGTCTCCCGCCGGGGAAGCGGCCCCTGCCCCGGGGTCCACCGCCCGCTCTCCGGCCCGTCACGGTCACACGTGGCCGCTGAGAAATGGCTTTATTGCCCGAGGGGGGGGCGTGGGAGGAGAAGAGGCCTTCCTGCCCGGGGAGGGGGCGGGGCTGGCCCGTCAGGGAGGCCTACTTGGGGGCTAGGGAGCTTTTGGCCATCTCCGTCGTCATCGCCCGTGTGGGAAGTCCAGGGGAGTACGCACAGTGTGTCGCCTCGCCTCCTCTGCTAGGCGCGCTCCCGCTCGCGTTCAGCCTCCTCGGAGTTTTATCCGGGGTGGGGGCGGGGGGAGCTCGGCGCTCCCGCCGGACCCTACCCCCCCCCCCCGTCGATGGGGGCTACACCGCTAGCCAAGGGCGCATGGGCTCCCGGAGGACCCGCTGCCCCCAGCAGGGACACTGCCTCCGGGGGGCTCTCCGGGCCGCGGAAGGCGCTGGCCCAAGAAGAAGCCGTCGGGCTCGGAGTCCGAGGAGGAGGAGCAGGTGGGGCAGGGGCGGTCCTCCTGGGGATCCCAGGGGGTCTCCACCACGTCCCCTGCGGGCCACGCCGGCGGCCCGGACCCGACGCGCCCTCGCCGAGTCTCCGCGCTGGAGCGGGCGGCCGCCACCTCGGCTGCCCGGGAGTCGGTGCGGGCGCCTGGCCGGGCGCCGCCCCTTCCGTCCGCCGGCGCTCCGGGCTCCGCGCCCCCTGGGGTGGACCGGGGCCGCAGGGTGCGTCTCCGAGCTCCCGGGCTCCCGCTCCGCCCCCGGGTCGTGCGCGCCGCCCCGCCGCGGGCGCTCCCGCGGGCTCCCCGCCCCTCCCCGCCTCCGCCCGCCAGAGCGCGGCCGCGGCCGCAGCCCCGACCGCGGCGCGGCGTGGGTTCCGGAGGCCCTCGGAGCGCTCCGGCCAGGGATGCGCGGTGAGAGCTGCGGGCCGCGAGGCTGGGGTCTCGGGGGCGCGGGGAGGTGGGCGGGGGCTTCTGGAGGGACCCGTCAGCCTGGGAGAAGCCCCTCCCGGAGCCAGTGGAAACCACCGCCCCCTCCCCCTTGGCCGGGCACCTTCTCCCTTACCAAGAGGCGCCCTTCCCTCCAGTGCCTGGGCCCAGCTCCAGTCCGCATCTGAGTAGCGGCTCTCGAAGCATCGGGGGCAGCAGGGGCCGCCCCCCCGCAGGGCATAACGCCCCCCCCCCCCCAGGGGCTCAGCGCAGTCCTGGCAACAGAAGTGGTTCTTGTGCCAGCGCTGTCCCTCTGCTTCGGTGCAGCGTCTAGAGAAGATCAGCTAGGGTTCGAGAGAGGGGACCAACGGATCATTCATTCATTCATTCATTCATTCATCACTTATTCATATAGTCATCCACTGGCCACGCCTTACACCCAGTTAGCACCTCTGTAGGTGTTACCATCCCATCTCCGTACGCAGCACTCGCTCTAGGACACAGGGAGGACTGATTGGCTTAGCCAGCCCCCACCCGCAAGCTAGCAGGTGGCACCAGCCAAGGTGCGACCCTGGCGGTCTGGACTCTGGTCAGTCTCAAGCTGGCATTAAAGGGGGCTCCTAGCATGATCAAGCACCACGTGGGCAGCCAGCATTTCCCGGCCGACTGGACAGTTTGCTCCCACGAACTCTGTTTTTTTTTTTGGGGGGGGCGGGCATCACTGCTCTCCGGTGGTGGGAGCTGGAGGCCCAGCCCCACTGCTGGAATTGAACCTCCGTCCCAGTGGGCCGCAGTCCCGCGCACAACCACTGCGCCACCGGGGCTCAGCCCCCTCCCACGAACTCTTGGGTCCAAGAGAATGTGGGGGACTCCACTGGAAGCAAGGGAGGGCCCAGGTAAAGGCTGTGGGTCCCACGGCCCCAGCTCTAGCCTGAGCACCGGAACAGTGCTGTCCCGGGCTCGCCTTTCATTCTCCCTCTCCTTCTCGGAGGTTCTGGGAGAGGCTGCAGGCCAGGAGGGGGTCCCTTGCCCCCTCCCAGCTGGGCCCTGAGACTATACCTGGTCGCATGCGGGCAGCGCGGCCGCAGCAGCTCGGCGTGATGACGGCCGCAGTAGAGGCGCCCGTTGTGGTAAAAGTAGATGAGATTGATCAGGGTCTGGCCACGGGCCTGACCGACAAAGCAGGGCTGGTGCCAGCAGCGCTGCTCCCCAGCCCGGGCCGCGAACCCGCCGTCCTCTCCTGCCCTCAGCTGCGGCCGGCACTGCCAGGGAGAGTCACAGCGAGGTCGCCTACCCACCTTCGTGCGTGCGCGCGGCGCAGAGGCCCCTGTCTCCCAATCTCGACCTCCCTAAACCCCTCCCCCAGACACTCCCCCGCCGCCACCCCACCTCCCACGCACACATGCACGCTGCGGGTTCCACCAAGAACCCTCAAACTTGGCCGCTGTTACCCCAGAGACCCGGCTTTCCGCAAGCCCCCTTCTCCAGCACATGGTGAGGAAGCCCGGGCTGGGTGGAGGGAAGGCACTGGGCATGGAGAGCACATACCTTCTCACAGGTGTACCCTTCCAGCTTGGGAGGCAGCGGGCGGGCCACCCCCTGTCCCAGAGCCTCCCTCTTCCGCTGAACACAGAACCATCTCAGCCCTGCCAGGTCCTCCTCCCCCAGGGCTAGGCAGTAGCGCTCCTGCAGAAACAGTCCCACAGGCAGAGACGACTGAAGACCACTTGGGGCACCAGGGGCGTGGGGGGCGGAGCCGCAGAGGGCAGTGAGAAGCGGGTGGTGACGCCCATCTTAGTCGCCCATAGCAAGAAGTCCTCTCCCCTTCTGTCTGGGTTCTTGCTCCTGAGTTGCTGCAGGGCAATTTCTAGCATTTCTCCAATTCCTATCCCACCACCACCACACCAGCGGAGCTGTCAGCTTACAGGTGTAGGGCTCAATAAATCCTGACAGCCTACTATCAGTCTCAGGAGGCGTGCATGGACATTTCCCTGCTTGAGCCTCAACTTGGTGCACGAGACAGACGGGGAGGACGGTCTCACTCATCTCATTCCCCCTGGCCAGAGAGACTCCCTCTAGTTATTGAGCCAAGGTTGGCGAGACAGTGTGGAGGGAAGGGGCGGTGGAGGGAGAGAGACCCGCACATCGCTGTCCTGTGGAGGGAGCTGCTGCAGGAGGGCCGGGAGCCTGGGCTGGCTGGCGGCTGGCCGGGGGTGCAGGTGAGGGTGACCTGAAGTCAGAACTGCAGGCTCCTGAAGAGATGGTGAGAAGGGGAGAAGTGGCACGAGGTCAGGTCTTTCTTCCCCTGCTCCCCTCCCCCCCCCTCCACTTTAGACCCATTTCCAAGCCCTCGAGCGCCCTGATCTCCATCAGGATAGTGGAGATTCAGAGAAGTTGGGGAGCACCCCCCCAAAAAAAGGTTCCTTTCTTTGTTTTAAAGCCATCCTCTTCCTCTCCTCTCGCTCTAATTCCACAATACCGTCCCTCCGGCCACCGAGTGAATGCTGACTCTGGGAGCCCCTGCAGGACGGGGTTGAAGCGACCCTGTGGGTTTCCGGGACTGACTTCACAGGGGCAGAAACCCCTCCCTCTCCCCGGGAGCAGGTGCTGGACTGCAGCCCGAGGAAACCACTGTACCTCTCAGAACCTCCCAGACTCCACCCCGGCCAGGGAGTCAGTCCATCCACTCAGAGCTGCCCTATCGGACTGATCGGGCTTACTGCCGCCCGTTTTTCAGAAGAAGAAGAAAATGATTCCGCAGCCCACAGGCCGTTAAAAATGTACTCCCGAGCAAAACCTAGGATAAAATAGCTGCAGCTGCATTTGCTGGCTCTGCCCAGTGGCCCCTAGGGGGCGGTATTGGCCCTTTGCCAAACCTGCTGCGCAGGGTTTCAGAGACTAAATCCTCTGGAAACGGGAAAGCCTCGTTTCTCCCTGGAAGCTGGCAGGTTTGAACTGCTGACCTTGCGGTTGACAGCCCAATGCCTGACCCACAGTGCCACTAGGGATCCCTCCAGACTCCTCTCACTGCCATCGAGTCAGTTCTGACTCATGTTAGTGAGTTGCCAATGGTTGAGGTGGCTCTAGGGCATAGCGGCCGTACGGGACAGGGCAGTATCTGAGAGGGTCACTCTTTACAGGAGAGAGAGCCTCATCTCCCTTCTGAGGAGCAGCTGGTGGTTTTGAACTGCTGACCTTGTGGTTAGCAGCCCAACTCGTAACCTACTATGCACCAGGACTCCTTACAGGACCCCCCCCCCCACACACACACACACCAAGCTCATGGCCCTGGAGTCAATGCTAACTTAGGACAGGGAAGAACTACCGGGGTGAGTTTCTGGGACGGTCCCAAAGCCTGTCTTTCTCCTGCAGAGCAGTAGGGCTGAACTGCGACCTTGCGGGCCTGACAGCCCCCTTCGGGGTGCGTATGTATGTGAATGAGCCTGAGGTAAAGACTCCTGTCCGGAGGGACGCACTGCAGGCAAGGGATCCCTGAGAAGCAGAGAGAAGAGCGGGCAGGCTCCGAAACCACCTTCCCTTGAGGGAACGAGGAGGCTGCCGGAGAGACAGAGAGCTATGGGTCTCCGAGGAAAGGGTGGGGCCTGTACTACCTGAGCAGAGGTGTCCTTCTCAGACAGGCGGCCGGAGTCACAGTCTGAGTCAGCTGGTGGCTCTGGCTCCCTGAGGGTGGGCTTCTCCCCTGTGTGGGGCCAGTTCTATCCTGACATTGCTGGCCAAGTCTGCGGTGACCATAAGAGTACCTCCCATGATCTCCCTCCCTCCCTCCCCTGCACCCACAGCCCAGTCTGTTAGGTGGGGGTGCCCCATTTCACAGAAGGCGAAATGGAAGCTCTGTAAGCACACACAGTGATTTGGGCCTTCCTGCACCGGAGTCCTAAGCTCCAACTTCGGGGGTTGCCCAAGCTTCAGGCAGAGGTGCAAAAAGGCCCACAATTCATGTGGGGGCAGTTCGTTTTCCGGGTGAGCTTCTCGTGCTAGATGGCCCCTTCCTCCCACCTAACTCTCACCATTCCACGCCTGGTATTTGCCACCCAGCAGGCCCCGTCTCTCTGCACTGTCTTCTTGGGCACTGCTCTGCCAGTGGGAGTCTTGGGCCTCCTGATAGAAACACCACAGCCTCTCTGGCCCACCCCTCCTTTTTCTGAGTGTCCGGAGTAAGCGCAACAGGCTTCTTCAAGCTTCACCCCTAATGGTTCCCGTCTCTCTCAGCTTGCCAAGTCTCTTTACTCAGGACAGAGGAGAATCTCCCGCTTCCATCTTCGACCTGTAGATTCACTGGGTGAATCTAAGCGCATCTCTGGTGCTCTGGGCAGACCCTGATGGGCCCACAGCATCCGCACGGGGACTCAGGGAGCCGAATGAGGAGGCAGAGAGAGGATGGACGCTCCCGTCACCTTCCGCTGTCTCGGGGGCTATTCTGTTCGGCAGGATCCCACCTCAGGGCAGTCCTCAGGGCTCCTGTCCCTAGCCTCGTCCCACAGTTCACACCAGCAGGCCCATTCACCCGGCTAAGGGCCACAATTAGAAGACTGCCGTCTGGGATGGACTCAGGCAACCCAGGGCCACCACCAAATCCCACCAAATCCCTAACTCCAGCTTTGGCTTGGAGGCTTCACAGTCCCGAGCTGCCCCTCTCCATGTCCCACGCCTCCCTTCCCTCCTTCCTGGCTCCACACCCACCTGCTTCCGTCTGTCCGCTCCGTCCTGTGGCAGGTTTCCTGTGGGAGAAGACCAGGGTGGGGTCTTCACACCCTGTGACAGGAGGCGCCATTTCCCCTGTAACTAGCCACCAGGAGCCGGGAGGGGGGGGGGTCTGGGAGCGGAAGGAGATCTATCTCCAAGAAACAAGGCCCAGAAATCGGTCCTCTCGCCTGCCACGCCCCACTTCAGACTGAGCCAGGTAATTCCAGATCTAGTTCTTGAACCGACCCCTCCTTCCCTCACTGGACTGCTACACCCCTCCCACAACCCCTTGTCCCTGTAAGTCCTCCTGCAGGTGCAATTGGCCTGAGGAGCTAGTCCTCCTGAAACCCCCCCTCCCCCAGCCCGTCAAGGAGGAGCAGCGGAAGGCGTTAAGGTTCCCCTTCACCACGGCGGGAGGGAGGACCTGGAGGGCCAAGGGACTGGGCCGCCCAACAAGTATCTACCCCCACCCCTTATCGACAGATCCCCAAAGTTTTTATTGGACTTTGCGGGAATCCACCCCAGGGCTGAGGACCCGGTGAGGGCTTCCTTCCAAGTCTGGCAACTTGCAGTTGAGAGGAGGGGGCGGGGGCTCCCCTGGGGACTCACCCTCGCCGCGCGCCAGAGTCCGGGCCGCCTGGACAGACCTCGCCGGCTGACCCATCACCAGACCCCACCCCGCAGCCTCAGGGCCCCTCCCGCTCCGGTAGCGCGGTCCACCCCCCACCCCCCTCCCCGGGATGCAAGAGAGGCGCGGCTCAGGGAGGGGCTTGCAGATACAAGCAGTGCCGGGGAAGTGGGGGGAGGGGGGAGAAAGCATTTCTGGGGTGTCAGGATGCAAAGAGTGCAAGGTCCACGGCTTCCCGCCCTGGAGCTTTAGAGTCATGGGGTACCGCGATCGTGCCCCCGCGTAGATTCGGCCGCATGTAGATGGGATGCTCGGCCATGCTCGCGTGGAAATGCCCCAGCTTAGGCCTTTCCCGGGTCCGCCACCCCAGACGCTGCTTCTAGCCTTCAAGCCCCGCCCCTTTCCGGAGGGGGTGTGGCGGTGGAAGGGGCGTTCCCTGGTAGGGGGCTTCCGCCCCTTCTCTTCTCCGGGTCTCTCTCCTGGGTCTCCCCTCGCTGTCCTTTTCCGCCTTTGATTCCCCAGCGCGCTGCCCTCTCCTTGGTCTTGCTCCGCCGCGGCCACAGCAATTCATCCCTTCTCCGCTCCCCAGAGAACCTCTCATTCTCCGCCCCGCCCCTTTCGCCAGGCCCCGCCCCACTCCCGCCCGCCCCTTTCTCGGGCCCCGCCCCCTCCCGCCAGGCGGCCGCAGCCTCGAACCGGGAGCGCCCTCTGGCGCCTGCGCATGCTCCCTGTTCCCGACTGCAAAGTCCTCCAAGGGGACCTTCTAGGCTGCGCGCCCGTCGCCCCCGCTCGGGTCGGCGCGCCCGCAGCGTCTCGTTGGTGCTGCCGGGTGCCCTCCGACCCCGCGACTGCGGGGCGGGGCGGGGCGGGGAGGCCTTAGCTCCGGGCGGGCGGCGGCTGCTGCAACGGGACCCGGGAGCGGGGCCCCGGCGCCGCCCGGGCCGCGGGGCGATGTGAGTCGGGGCGCGGCGGGGCGGGGACGAGGCGGCTCCACCGAGACCGCGCCGCGCCGCAGTGTCCACTCCCAACGTAGGAAGCCCCGAGGCGGCGGGCGGCGGAGCCTCGGGGCCGGGGACCAGGGGGCAGCGCGAGGCCCCCCCTCCCCCAGTCCTTCCCGAGGTCTAGAAATCCCCCAGCCCACCCTCCAACCCAGAGCGTCCTCTCGCGCCCCAGAAAATCGCCGCAGCCCCGCCCTCCCACTACCCCCCACCATCGCACCTCTTGGAACCCCTCAGAGCCCCCCTCACTGCTGCGAGTTCTCCTGGTTGCACCCACAGGCCCGTCTTCCATCGTGGGCGCCCCAAGGGCTTCCACCGCCCGGAGCTGCCTCCGACCCCCAGCCCCCACGCCTGCACCGTGCTCATATCACGAATCTTGCCCCCGAGCCCCTTCATTCATCCCGAGTCCCCCGTGTTTCCTTCAATCCCACCCTTCCTCCAACCCAGCCCGATGCAATCCCCCTCCCCACTGATACACCCCCAGAGCCTAGACATGCCCTGGGTTTTGCCCCATGCTCCCTGTTGATGACTTGAACCCCAAGATTTTCTCCAAGCCCCTGCCTGTAGGCCGTGCACACGACTCAGCGCACGACTCAGCTTGCACCTGCCTGGGAGGATGAGGAAAACCGCAGGGGGTGGGGGTTGCTTTCCCTGGGGAAATTGTCCAAGGTTGCTGGTGCAGGCGTTCCTGGAGCCCACTAGAACAGGTGGGAAGGGCTTCCAGGGTCCCAGGGTTCCGTCTTGCCAAGTGGCCTCCCCGGTTCTGATTTATTCTGCCCCTTGAACTATAATGGAATCCTGGAATCCTGCCTTCCGGTTATGGTTGTACTATCCTTTCCATCCCTTCAGAGCTCAGGGAGCAGGGCGTCTTACAAGCTCCCAATTGTGCGATTGAAGAAGCCTGGCCTGAAAGAGTCAGCTGCCCACTTTCATGATGTGTGCCCTCCACACCTCCCTTTGGGAGTCGCTTTCGACAGAAGCTCCACAGCCTACAGATGTTTCATGTGCACAAACCGAGGCTTTGAAGTGGGCAGGAGGGTGTGGGCCAGGCCTTGAAACGTGGACCAAGTCTCGAGGATACTTAGAAGCAGCAAAACAGACTAGGAGTTTGCTGAGGCGTAGACCGGCCCCTCTTTCCCACACAGCTTTGCGTCCTGTTCAGGATATTCCCTGTATTGTCACAGTCCTCTGCAAAGATGGAGAGGGGTTTGAGGGATGGTCTTCATAGGATTCAGAGGGCAAGGGGCTAAGGGGTGACTTCAAACTCAGAGATGCTACTAGGGGGAGAGGCGTCTTTTTCTGGTCTCTTGACATTCGGAATCTGATCCCGCTGCCCCTGAGTGCTTTCTTCAGAGGTGCTTTTACTCTGTCAGAGCCTGGAACAGGGATGCCGGGACGGACAACAGGCTGATTTCATCAGCAATTAAGGGTGAGGGTAAAAGGATCCCACTAACCTTTGGTCTCTGTCTCCTTCACCAGGTGAGCCCAGACGTGCCCCAGAAGGATCCAGGTGACTTCTTGGGAGACCGCTTGCCATGACACCCCACCAAGGACTGGGAGACTAAAGTGGGGTCCTTCCCCATGCCCCTCCCTTGGTCTGCTCCCCGATGGCCTGGGTGAGGTAAGAGCCCTGTAAGAAGCTAGGCCAGGGGTGGGGGTTCCCCCGTTGGGGTGAGTGGAAGGTGCAGGTCCTCTCTGACTCCCTTAAGCGTGTTCTGCCAGCGTATCTCACTCACAGACCCCCCTCAACTTCTGGTTAGTTTCAAGGGCCAGCTGTGTGCCCCTACCCTGGGTCATTCACGGGGCCACTTCATCTTTGGGCTGGGCCTGACCCAGGATACAGAATGCAGGTACCAGCACCCTAGAGGGGGAAACCCGAATCATCAGGCCTCTGGTCCCTCCTGCAGACTCAGGGGCACAGACCTGGGCTTTTCTCCTTGTGTTGAGGTCTGCAAAGCCAAGCTGGAAAACTCCACCCTCTTGAAGAGCTCAGGCTTCAGGCTGTGTGTCTCTGTGGCCTGACGCACAGCACAGCCTCCCTGGTCAGGAACTTCGGACAGACCCGGCAGAGGTGGGACTTGGGGAGGAGTTGGAGGAGCAGGGAAGAGAGACTGTGGACAGTGTGGGACGAATGTGGTAGGAGAGGGACAGGCCTCAGTGTCTGCACTCCAGGAGTAGAGTGTCTTTGGTGAACCTGGGGGAGGAGCCCAGGCTGGTACCCAACTCCTCTGCAAGTCACTTTTTCGGATGCTGATCTGCAGCCCCGTCTGCCTTGTGGTCCAGACTTCCCTTCCAGTGGGACATCTGGCTCCGCCATCAGGTGGGGCCCTGCTGCATGAAGACCCATCAACACTGCAGAACCCCATGCTGCTTCCTCCCGGCTGCCCCCCCCACGATCGGTGCAGGGTTTTCCCAGCCTGAGTTTGAGGAGACCACCAGGCCTTGCTGCTTAGTCCAGAAGCCTCCATGGGTCAGCACCCCATGCACCCCCCTCTCAGGGTCCAGGCCTAGGGTGGCCTCTGAGGCGCCCTGCCGGTCCTCCCCTCTGTGTTAGTCCTTCACCCAGTCTAACCTGAATTAACGCTTACACAGCGTGCACGCAGCCCGGATTCAGAGAGTGCCTTCCTTGAGGGGAGGGACTGTCGCAACAGCCCTGGGGGCAGCCGATACACGGACGCACAGCCTAGTCAGTCACCGCCGCTGCTGGACTTCCCTGAGCAGAGCTCAGCATCAGCAGCCCTTGGTGACCTGCCTGTCCCTTGTGCTTGTCCCCAGGGGAGACTGGCCGCTCTGACATCATGGGGAGCTGCTGCAGCTGCCTGAACAGAGACAGCGTCCCAGACAACCACCCCACCAAGTTCAAGGTACCCACAGCTTCCCCCTCCTCTGGGGGCCTGGGGTGGGGTGGGATGGGGTGGGGTGGGATGGGGGCCCTCCAGGCCCAGACCGTGCGGTGGCTTTGCCTCAGCCTCCCCAGGGTAGGGAACGTGGCAGGCACAGGAGGAAAGGAGGGCCGCTGCGGAGCAGCAGAGGCAGGGGTGGCTGGGGGGTGGGCTTGCAGCAGCAGGGGACTGCCCCAGCATGGCTGCACAGTGTGTGCGCACACACCTGTCACGTCGAACTGGTTCAACCAGCTGCCAAGAAGCCACCTCCAGCTCCTCACGGCCAGGCCGCCGTTGCACGCCCTCCCCGGGGCTTTCGGTCCGTAGAGGGCCGGCCTTTCTCTGAAATGCCTGGAGGGAGCTCGGCCCTGCAGCCAGGCAGTACAGCCTGTCCCCTGCGCGCGCCTCCCAGGGACACAGCAGGAACTGTGCGCAGAACTGCCTGGAAGAAGGCATGAGACCATGTTGAAGAGTCAGACCTGACGAAGGCAGGGTGGCAGCTGGGGTGGGGGGGAGTGGCCAGCCGGCCCAGAGGCATACCACAAATATAGACTGGCCCCTTTTCCTGCTGAGGTGCCCCACTCCCCCCATACAGAAAGTGACCAGACATCCCCCTTTGGGTGGGGCAGTCCCGATTTTAAACAATTCTTCCTGCGTCCCGAGGCGTTTTTAAAAAGTCCCGATTTCTGGAAAGAATGCATGACAAGCTAGGGAACGGCAGGAGAATGGGAAGGGGATATAACCCCCTCTACTCCCCCACCCCCCCATCAATGGTGTCCTGCTTTACTGATGTTAAAATCTGGTCCATACTCATCCTGTTTGAGCAGCCTCAGCAGCTCAGGAGCCCAAAGGCCTGGTCCAGGGTCCACCAGTCAGTGCCTGCCTTGGGAACCACCTGGGGCTGGGGGTGGGGGCGGCTTCCATGCTGTGACTCTTTTCTGGAGCAAAGCCTGGTCCTTCTCCCAGGCACAGCCAGTGGCCAGCGCACAGCCTGCACCGCCGGGGCTGAGCCCGTGGTCAGTACTGTGGGCCTGTGTGCTAGTTGCTCCCATAGGTGAAGGCCAGACCCTGCGCCCTAGCAGCCTCTCTGAGGCAGCGTGACCGGCGGTGCTGATTGGCGGCCAGCAGAGGGCGCCCCCGGCCAGTGCCGGCCCCTGGGTTCTAGCTCACAGCGGCCCTCTGAGGATGGCTGGACGGGTTCCCCTGGAGCAGGCCGCCTCCTCTTCCTCCCCTGCATCGACTCGTGGGCTTGAACCCCTACAGGCACTGTGCCGCAGGGCTCCTGGCCGGAAGGTCGTGTCTATCTGTCTTGCCCTGGTCTGGTCTGGGGGCTAAAGAGTTTGAGTCCTCTGCCTTGGTTGCCATCTGAGGCTGGGCACTAAGCCAGGGGCCGTGCCAGGTCACCTCACCCTGGTCATTAGCCCTTTCTTGGACCCTGGAGGTCATTTAACCATTCCTCCCTGTCCCGCCCACATGCGGAAACTTGGGACCCCCACGGCAAGGGATTTGCCTAGAGAACCGAGGAGGCGGGTTGGGGGGGGGCGCTTTTGTGCAAGTGTCCCCATCGTGACTTGGCACCGCTGAGACCTGCAGCCAGCCTGGGCCTCACTGTACTCCGCCCCCCAGGTGACGAACGTGGACGACGAGGGCGTGGAGCTGGGCTCCGGCGTGATGGAGCTGACGCAGGACGCGCTGGTGCTGCACCTGCATCGGCGAGAGGCTGTGCGCTGGCCCTACCTCTGCCTGCGCCGCTATGGCTACGACTCCAACCTCTTCTCCTTTGAGAGCGGCCGCCGCTGTCAGACGGGCCAGGGTGAGTGCCGCCCGGCCCGCCCAAAGGACTCTGGGACATGGCTTGTTGGCATGGGAGCATGCACTGGGACCTGACCGCTGTCACCCGAGAGGAGCCAGGTCTCGGCATGGTCTTCCGGGGCTAAGTGACTGTCTCTCTTCGGTCCTGGTACATAGTTCATGGGAAAGGGCCCTGTCCCCTCCCTCTCTCCCGCGCCAGTTTCAGGGTTTCCAGTACTCCTGAGCAGAAGTCAGAGTGTGCTGAGAGGTTGGGGAGCCCTGCTGTCTCCTCAGGTGTGCTTCTCTGTCTCCCCTCACCTGTGGGCAGCGGGTGATAGGTGTTCTCCCTCTCTGCAGTCAGAGGTCAGGGTCAGACTGGTGGGCTTGTTCCCAGGTCAAGGCAGGTGCTCAGGAGCCAGAGTGAGCAGAGGGGGAAGAAGAAGGCATCTCTGGCCCTGACAATGTGGGGTCTGCCTGCAGGTCCCCCGGGGCAACCTTAGGCCCCAATACTAACCCAAACCAGCTGCCACCCAGTGGACTTTGCCCCCTGGTGAGCCCCCTGTGTGTCAGGGCGCTATGCTCCTTGGAGTGCTGGTCTGGGGACCGTTCTGGTGGATTTAATCGCCTTCGGTTAGTAGATTCACGTGTGACTGATCCCCCCACCGAGACTCCGTGCCCCCTACCCAGATTCTCCTGTCCGTTAGGCTGCCCGGCCAGCCTCGTCCCCTCCACATCTCGCCAGGATAGTCGGTCCTCAGCTCTGTCCGCCCCAGCCCACTCCCGCAAGCCCATTGTTGAACATGTGCACACAGCACAGCACAGAGCTCGCATCCCAAGAAGCCTCCTTGAGGGCCAGCTGCCCCCTGCACGGCTGTTTCCTGAGCCTGGCCTCGGTTGAGCTCCTGGGGTCCTGAGCACAGGGTACGGGACTCCCCTGCGCCCTCTCGCCCTCAGGAATATTTGCATTCAAGTGCTCCCGGGCCGAGGAGATCTTCAATCTCCTCCAGGACCTGATGCAATGTAACAGCATCAACGTGATGGAGGAGCCCGTCGTCACCACCCGCAACAGCCACCCCGCAGAGCTCGACGCCCCCCGGGGCCCCCAGCCACCCCACAGTGAGTGCTCCCCACCTGAACCCCGCCGGCCGCGTGCACCTGCCCAGCCGGTCAGGGCTCCGAAGACTGCTGCGGGGAGCAGGCCCTTCAGAGCAGCCAGGCCCTGTCAAGCGGAGGCTGGGGGTGGGGGGGGGGGGCTGGACCTTGAGTGGACCACCAACGGGAGCAGCCAGGCTGGTTGCTATGGAAACGTCCATTAGAGCTCCTTTCTTCTGTCCACTCGGTCATCCGTATCCGTGGGGCCCCGGGCCCAGGCATCCCGGCCCCAGCTGTTGCCTGGGGAGCATCCCTCTCTCTGGACGGTGTACCGGGGTGGGGGGGGGCAGTTACAGGCCCTGCTGCTGAGCTGGGCTGGGGTGCCAGGCAGGGCGGGACTCCCGAGGTCCCCTGGGCCAGGGGGAGGCGTGTCTGCTGGAAGGTCCCTGGTGGAAGGACACAGAGCCGCTGACTGGCGGCCACCTCTGCCCAGCTCTAGGTCACACAGTGTCCAGCTTCCACAATGGCTTTCCCAGCTGCCCCGACGAGGGCCCCCGCTTCTCAGCCCCCCGGCGCCCCTCCACCGGCAGCCTGCGACACCCCTCCCTTGGGGAGGAGCCCAGCCACGCCCTCATTGCCCCGGATGAGCAGGTAAGTGAGCCTCCTGCCCGGTCCACCCGGTGGGGCAGGGTGGGGGCCGTGGGAAAGGGGGAGCGTGCTGAGAGGGTCCCCAGAGAGGCAGGCGGCTTCCGCCCCCCTCACCGGTCTCCCTCCCCGGCCCGGCCCTGCTGCCCCGGCCTTGCCAGTCGCACACTTACGTCAACGCGCCGGCCAGCGACGAGGAGCCCCGCCGGAGCCGCCACTGCCTGCAGCCGCTGCCCGAGGGCCGGGTGCCCTTCCCCGCGCAGGCCCGAGGCCCGGAGCAGCCGCCGCGGGGCCCGCAGGTCTTCCTGCAGCCGGGCCACGTGAAGTTCGTGCTGGGCCCCACGCCCGCGCGCCGGCACCTGCTCAAGTGCCAGGGCCTGGGCCCCGGCCTGCACGAGCCGCCGCCGCCGCACAACAACAACGAGGGCCCCGCCGAGTGCCCCGCGCGGCCCAAGTGCACCTACGAGAACGTGGGCGCGGGGCCGCGGCCGGCGGGCGCCGGCTGGAGACTGCGCCCGGAGGAGCCGGCCTGGACCGGCCTGGCCCAGCGCCGAGCCGCCCTGCTGCACTACGAGAACCTGCCCTCGCTGCCGCCCGTCTGGGAGGGCCCCGGGCCGCTGCTGGGGGACGAGCCCGGCGACGACGGGGACTCGCGCGACGGCCTCACGCCCTCCTCCAACGGCTTCCCCGAGGGCGACGAGGACGAGACGCCGCTGCAGAAGCCCCCCAGCACCCGCGGCCCCGCCCGCAGCCACGGCAGCTTCCCCGCGCCCCTGACCCGCCGCCGAGGCGCCCCGCGGGTCTTCAGCTTCGACTTCCGCCGCCCGGGCCCCGAGCCCCCCAGGCAGCTCAACTACATCCAGGTGGAGCTGAAGGGCTGGGGCGGGGACCGCGCCCGGGCGCCCCAGGACGCCCCGGAGCCCCGCACGCCGCTGTCCACCGCCCAGCCGGCCCGCAGCTCCGACTCCTACGCCGTGATCGACCTCAAAAAGACCGTGGCCATGTGCAACCTGCAGAGAGCCCCGCCCCGCGACGACGGCACCGCCCGCAAGACGCGGCACGACAGCACCGACCTGCCTCTGTAGGCCGGGCCGCCGGGCGGAGCGGGCCGGACCCTGAAGGGTCCCCACCGCGCACCGCGCACCTTCCCGTGACAGTGACATCGCCGCTCCGCGCCGTCTTGTCGCCGCCTGTCCGTCCGTCCGTGTGTGTGTGCGTGCGCGCGCGTGGGTGTGTGCGTGTGTGGTGATTTTGGTTTCTTTCCTTCGGTTGAAAATTTGGAACATTTTGTACCTGTTGATTTTATTTATCAGTTTATTTTTCTATTTATTGTTTTAGATGTAATTTAACATATTTATTATTAATATTATAATTATTTTTAAATTCTGACGCAGTGGGTGATGTCATCTTTGCACAGAATCCTATCTGGCAGGGTTCCGAGGTGAGGCTGGGAGGGGGGCGGGGAGCTGACAGGTGTGGGCGGCCAGGGGCCAGTCTTGGAATCCGGGGCAGGTTCTGCTCCAGGAGGCAATCAGTCCTCTGCCCCTGGGAGGCCCTGGCCCAGAGCTGCGAGCTGCCACGGGGACAGGGGTGGGTGACAGCCAGAAACCAGAGTTCTGTCAGGAAGATAAAGCCCTGCTCCTTGCT
>PVJH01038009.1:0-17513 GCA_004026705.1 Nesogale talazaci | reverse complement strand
AGGCTGGTCTTATATTATGGCTTTCCTCAGAAACTGCACCAGGGGAGTGGGTTTAGGGGGTGGTTTGGGAGTTGGGTGATCTGTTCCTAGCGAGGGGCACTTGCCACAGATAGGTGAGAAAAAATCCTCTAGCACTCTGGAGTGGGGAGGACTGGCTGGCTGTTTGCCCAGGTGACAATGTAAAATGGACCTCTCTGCCGCATAAGTGGCAGTGTCTTTGGGGGAGTGCCAGGGACAGTGGGGAGTGCGTGCGTACCTTTTGGTCCTGTTAGAAAGTGTGGTTCAGGTGGCGGGCATGGGTTTAGGGGATGGATTGATCTTATCCTGGACAGTCGTGGCCCCCTTAAGGCGCGCCTGGACAGGGACCTCCCGGGTCAGGGAGGGGCTGGCCCGCTGACCTCTGGGAACACAGGAGCCTCTGGGGGTGGGGAACAAAAGGTTCATGTCTGCTTGGAGTATTCCCTGGGCACCCAGGGGTGGGGAGGACTGGTTAGCGATTGCACACAGGTGCTGATACACTGTGGGGTCCTGGATTCAAACGGCACAAAGCAAGGCAGCGTCCGTGCTGGTGTCTGTGCCAGTGTCCGTGCAGAGCGCGGGCATGCAGGTCATGTCTGCTCCTGGTTCAGAGAAGGGCTCAGAGCTTTCCTGGAGTCACAGAACCCAATTTGAGAGCCCCACCCTTCCCCGAGTTACCCCCACTCACCTACCTCTAGGCTTTCCGGGCATGAGCTTCCTAGCTGGCCGCCATCTTCCCGCGCTTCCTCCTGTAATTAATATTTTATTGGTTGATTTGCCATCAATACAGAGACATTATGAACAAAAAATTGTCACAGTGATTAACGCAGGTACCACTGTATTAAAATGGCATGCAAATAAAATTATTTTCTAAATTCCAGGATTTTTCCAGCTTTAAATTTGAAAGCAATTTTAAAACTAGTTTTTCCAGTGTCATTATCTTTAAATGTCGTTAAGCTGCTACACCTTAAGTTCTGCTAATTAGCAAGTTAGTGCCACACACATTACACAAAGTTCCAGGGAAACAGGACTATCATGACCAAAGGTGTGGCTGTTCTCACAAGAGATCCATGATGCAACAGAGGTTTGTAGGCATAGTTCTACTAAAACAACAACATGGAAACAAAATTATAAATAGCACGGCACACAAATGCGTGAGTGACTCCAAATTGTCATTAAGTATATTTTGTATTATCCTGTTTCCCTCCCATAATCCCATGGAATGTTACTTTGACAACCAGACAGTAAAATCTTTTCACAATTCAACATCCCATGTTATTTCTGGTTGTATCAAAAAATAAACAACCAATAAGCGATTTCATTTCTTGAAAGAAAATCCTAACCCCCCCCCCACAGAAAAATCCTTCCACTATAAAAAAAATAAAGATGGAGGGGGATTTCCTTTTTCTTGAAAAAATTTTAGAGCTAGTAAACACTTGCATTCACAACATAGTTGATAAAATGTTTCTCTGCATTGTACACGAAGGGTAATAACAGGGCCCATTGAAAAGACCTGTTAGATAAACATTAATAGGACTTGGCTTCTTCTGCACCTTTATCAGTGACTGGACTGGAAGAGCTTCTTTTTTTTCATTTTCAGCAGGTCAATCTTTGATTTCCTGGTTAGCGACTTCAGCTTGTTTTTCCTTTGTTCCCCTTTTCACTTTTGCTCGAATGTTTTTGTCTGAAGATTTATCCTTTCCTGCTGTCTCTTTCTTTTTTTTAATTTGTCTCCTCTTTTGCAGGTTTCTTGGGTAAACTTGCAGACAACCCTCTTGGGTTCCTCCTTCCCTGCCTCCTTGGCTGAGTTGAGCTTTTGGAAATCGTGGCTGTGGGAGGACACTGGTGGAGCGCGTGTTTAGCCTTGGGACCTTGGGAGCTTCTTGGAAGCTGGGCTGCCTGCTGTAGTTGCTCTCCCCATTGCCTGAGCTGTGCCTTATCAATGTAGCACCAGTGTTATAGACACTCCTTCCATCCCGCTTACCCTCGGCTTGCTTTAATTGCTTCTTCTTGTCAACTGAGTAATTGTGAAATAATATTGTAAGTGGTCTTGATTTGGATTTCACTATCTCTAGCTAAAGCATCTTTAAACAATTTTGACCATGCTATGAGCCACAAATGTTTTTATTATGTATTATTTTTACCCATTTTCCTATGAAATAATTTCTCTTTCAATAGTTTGTATTTCCTTATTGATTTTTTTTCAAAAAATGCCTATATCAAGGGCTCATGTGGAAGGCAAATATCTTGAAAATGTTGATGGCAACATACGTTGAAATGTGCTTGTCACCGTGGATGTATGTATGGATGGTGAGAAGAGCTGTAAGAACCCATAATAAATGATTTTTTTTAAAATGAAGACTAAATTAAAAGTTATTATTAATACAAAAACGTGAATACTTATAAGTTCTTTATATTTTACTTTTGTTGATGTTATAACCACAGTTGATTGAAGTTTATATTTCATGTTCTTTGAAGGGATTTTTGATGAAAGCATTTATAAATTGAATGCAGTGACATTAACTGTCTTTCTAATTGTGCTCTAAGATTTTTGTAACTTTACTAAAAGTTGATAATCCTCTAGTTGGTATTTTCTATTAATTGGAGAATGATTTAATTATTAAGACTTCTGAGTTTCCGTTTCCTCTCTTCAGACAGAAACTGTTTCTGCCTTTTTATGAAGGTTTTGGCCATAAACTTGACAGCACTTCTGAAAGCCTTCTAAAGGAAAACTATCTGCTTTGTCTTTACGAATGACAGTAGTGAATTTAATTTTTCCACAGGCCTTCATTAATGCACGGATCTATTACTTTACCTGGGTTGGGCTACAAGTAGAAGGAAATAATCAAAAGTGGAAATGGTTGAAAGATGGATCAAACATTTCTACCCTCCTGTAAGTTTTCATTTTATGTTCTTTTAACTTAAAATTTCTCAATAACTGAATCATAAATTATATGTTCAGAAAAAATAGTAGAGGAGTGATGAGAAACTGAAGCCAATGGAATTATGTAGTTTATTAGAAACTCATTGTTTTTAGCATTATATACATAGATGTATATGTATATTTTGTATTCTTAAATATTTATTAATTTGGAGTTAATACATATATCATATCACTCCATAATTCTATCACACCAAGCAGTATTGTACAATTGCTAACATAATCAGTTTCTATTCTTTTCTACCTGGACTACTTGACATCGTCTCCCTTTCTCTACCCAACCCCTACAAACTCTTATTCTACTTGCTATCCCTATAGCCTCATAAATCCTGTGTGTCATCTACTGAAAAACAGTAAAACAGATAATACACCTTCAAGAGTGTGACGCCAATGGCATAAGATTTCTGAGATAAACCCTAATACTAACAAAAAAACAGAAAACACCAGGAGAAGCAAAAAAAAAAAAAAAAAAAGCAGAACATATTGAAAACCAGATCAGGCCCAGTGTGCATCAGAGGAGGGATTCTCTGACAAAGTTTGAACTGCTCAAGTCAGGTTAATCCCTTTGATCTTCTACACTCATTTCTCTAACACACTCTGATTAGCAACCTCTTTCTTCCCATCCCTTAATAGTGAAGAGAGGAAGATCACGTTATTTGCTATGTGGTTCCCACAAATATATCTTGGACTCCCACTGTCATCCCTAGCCTTCTACAGACCTCATTCTCAAAATTTAGACTCTGATACTAATCCCCCCTTTGATTTTGGATTCTATGATTTACAACCATTCAATGTTTGATAATGGTGTGCTTCTTCTTTGTGAATGTAAATGACGTCTTGTTTGGAGACAAGTCTTTAACCCCCAGATGCTATTTTACCTGATAGACAGGCACCACCTAATTTCTTCAGCACATTTTTCCATAGGACCCATATACTCTTCTGTGCATACTTCTGGATACTCTTCTGTGTTAATTCAGGGTGACTGGAGAAAAAATCCAAGGACACTCCTATATGGTCAAGTGAGAGCTTTGTATCAAAGAGCAATTGGTGAAGGGAAGGTGGCGTAGAGAGAGGGAGCCAAGCACAGGACCTACACATCATGTCCTACATGTAGGACAGTCTTCAGAGGAATGGGCGGGGGGAGACATTGGGCAACATAAATATGCCAAAATAAAAATAATTTTAAAAATAACGAGTGGTTGAAGGTAGGGCAGGGGTGAGTGGGGAGGGGAAGGGATGAGAAGCTGAAATCAAGGGCTCAAGTGGAAAGGCAGAGATTTGGAGAATGATGACAAGAGGAGGCAGGCGAAGGGACTTGGCACAGTACATGTATGTATGTATGTATGTATGTATGTATTGTGAAAAATGATGCGAGAGCCCCCAATAAAGTGATTAAAAAAGAGAAAGCATCGCAGCCCAGTCCAGGTCAAATCTATAAGCCCCATATTACACCATAAGTCTCATGCTAGTCATACATTTCTCTTCAGATTCACAGAGCACATTCAATGTTGTCAAATGCAGGAAGATAATAGGTCAGTGGGTAAACAGCCTTGTGGATCCAGTCTTGGTGGAGCATGTTAGCCCTGGTGTGGCTCCCCTGTGGCTTCTCAAGTTCTCTTAATGTAGCTCCTTAACAGTAAGGTGAAACTAAAAGTTGTATTAGTGTAAATGAGGGGCAGTAGAGGTGGACGACCCAAAGTCCATCTGTAGGTAATGGATTCTTACAGAGGGGTCATGGGTTGGAGACAAACTAGTAGGGTGCAATGTAGCAATGATGAAACATACAACTCTCCTCTAGTTCTTCAGTGCTCCCTCCTCCCCACTATCATAATCTCCATTCTACCTAGCAAATCTGGCTAGACCAAAGGATGTACACTGGTATAGATAGAAATGGAAACACAGGGAATCCAGGATATCCGAACCCCTCAGGAGCAGTGCTGAGAGTGGCGATATCGGGAGCGTGGAGGGAAGGTGGGGTGCAAAGGAGGAACAGATTATAAGGATTTATAACACCCTCCCTGCATGGACAACAGAAAAGTGGGTAAATAGTGATATCTGACAGTGTAAGATATGAAAAAATAATAAATATTCAAGGGTGCCTCGGGGTGGGGGTGGGGAGCAGGTAGGCAGGGAGGAGAAAGCTGAGGAGCTGATACAAGGGCTTAAGTACAAAGCAAATGTTTTGAGAATGATGATGGCAACAAATGTACAAATGTGCTTGACATGATTTATCAATGTATGGATGGTGATTAGCCCCAAACAAACTGATTTTTAAAAGTGCTGTTTCTATATCAGTTCAGGTTTAGTTATTATGCTGATCAATCCATTAGGCACTTAGATATCAATGGAAATACCACAGACATTTTGATTTAGAACTTTGAAGTTCAAGGGACAGGTCTGTGACTATCAAGTGTGCATATGGAGTCAGGTGGTACACATGGCTGCGACTTTGTGTTAGTCCGGGTAGACTAGAGGAACAAATTTCATAGACACGCATATGGATATAAGGAAAAGGTTTATATCCAAGAGGAACAGGACATTGAGCCCAGTCCAGTTCAAAGTCATGAGTCCAATATTAATCAATATGCCTGAAATCAGTCTATAAAGTCTCCTTCCAACTCACGAAGTCACAGGTCAGTGGGTGCAGAATTCTGGCACTGGCAGGGGTCTCCACAAGGCTCCTCGCTTCCAGGGCTCAGGTTCCATCAATAGCAGAAGCAACTCATCACTAGCAGAGGTCTCCGTGTGGCTGTCCCAGCTTCAGAGGTCTGGCTCCATCATGGCAAAACCATGTGGTCTCTCTGCCAGCTCCTCCAGCTTCTCAGATGCTGCCATCTTGTCCGTGATTCATTGCCTCTGAGACTAACTCCCAACAACTGGTGAAGATAGCTTCTCATCTTCACGAGGGAAAAATTGCAAGATTTCCCAGAAGTTTCAGGAGAAAGCCATACCCACATAGAAGCCTCATTGGCTACTCAATGGCTATCTCCAGATTAATAGAATAGACTCCACCCCTACATTTCAATCATAAAATTAGCTTGAGCACATGACTGCCACTGTCTTAAAGGTCATCTCCTTGAGTTCACTTCCAGTAATCATTGCATCAGTGAAAATGATGGACTAATTGCTTTTGTAGGATTATAGCTGTGAAAATGTCATAGTATAGATTAGGTTCTGTTTTTTCTGTAACTCATTGAGTTTTCAAGAATTGGTAGCTGTCTTCAACCCAGCTAGCAACAATGGTACTTCTTCACTGAGGACGTTAAGATTGATTCTGATGAGACTCTGAAAAAAAATCCAGGGCTTTGAGTTCTCAGACTTTCAACTGCTTAAACCATTGAAAGGATGAGCGTAAACAGAATATGTTACTAAGAAAGAGTGAGTAAAGTTAGAAGGTGAGGGCTGAGCCCCGGTGGCATAAGTGGTTGAGTGCGGAACTACAGCCCGCGGTTTTGGTGGTTCAAATCCAGCGGAGGCTCTCAGGAGCGGCCACGAGCACCAGAGGCAGTGAACTGGGTAGTGCCCACGAGCACCAGAGGCAGTGAACAAAAAACAAAAACAAAAACAAAAGTTGCAAGGTGAAATCCATGATTATCATGAAATGCTTGGCAGAATTTAAGTGTGATCACTTATCCCAAGTAATTTTTTAATTGAAATTCTTATTTATTATCAGTTAAGTTCATACAGATTTGGGGAACTTTTCATGAAGCCTGATTATTGAAATCTAAATTCCCTATTCTCATTAAAACTCACAAAATTGATTCTTCTTTTATGTCCAGGCATTATGCTTAGAAAAGATATTGCTTGTGGTGAAAATGCAAGCCAGCACCTCCTATCCTGAATGTGTGGCTAGAATTGTATTCCCCATGGTGTCCCCTGAATATTTATTTGTTAACAATATCTGAAGTGATTTTTACTACTAGTTAATGTTCCTACATTTTGTCATTTGAAGACCTGTTAGATGTTTCAGAAGAATAATTTCTCAAATGTAAATCTAACTTAAGTATTATTGGCCTTCTCCCTATGTTCTATTCCTATTGCTCCCTTCTCTATTATCCTTTATTGCCAATAATGTCTATAAGTTACAATGAGACATTACGATTCATTATCTCCTGGTCACCCATATTTTTATGTCAATGAAATGATTATCTATATGAACACTTATAGAACTGTAATTGCACTTGTAAATGGCTTCTAAGCTTACTCTGTTGTCTTCTGCAGAGATATTCGCCTGGCTAAACCTACAGGAACATGTGGATACATCAAGTCGACATTTATTTCAAATGATGTTTGTACTCAGAAATACAAGTACATTTGTGAGAAGCTGCTTCCTGGCTTCTCCAAAATAAAATAATTAGTAAAACCAAACTCTTGATTTCATTCTTTAACAGTTATTAGTAAAGAAAGCCTAGGTTAGTAATGTTAACTACTTCATTGTGAACAATTATTGAGGCAGTATTTACTTTCAAATGACCTGATGCAAGAGTAATTTGCAAAAAAAGTAAGTTGCTTTCTATAGAATAAAGTAAAATAAACTCTAGCATTATATGCATTGCTTTATATATTCCTGGGACAAATTTGAAACAAACAAAGAAATTCATTATTATTGGTTGATTCATTAAAGACTTTTATGAATTAATGAATTAGATTTATGTAAAAGGGTAAGTAGCATAATCACATAGCTCAAAATAGAAGAGGCACAAAATGATGGATTGTGAAAATACTTTGTATCAAATTTGGACCCTTAGTCACTTTGTTCCTTTCTCAGAAGCAAACAGGTTATTAGTTTATTATGATTCCAAAGATGTGGTAGTAAAGTGCAGGCATTGGTTCTAGTAAAGTACAGACCTGCGTCATTGTTTTTACAATCATCTCACATCCATGTTAATATTGGAAAATAAATAAGGAAGACCGAAGGAGAATCAATTCATTTAAACCATGTGTCAATAAAGAGTCCTGAATGTTTCATGACCTACAAGAAAAGCAAACAAGCTTTCTTGGAAAAAGGATAAACAGAATTCTCCTTAGATATGTGCCTGTGTGACATTTAATCCTAAGTACTTCTTACATTTTCTGAAGGAAGTTCAGGATCTGGAAAGGGGCATCATACCTGCTAAAGTGGAAAGGCATCCCCAAAGAAGACTTTCAATAATATGTCTTGAGACACTGATTGCAACAACAGGCTCAACTATCACAACAATTGTGAGAATGGTGTGGGACCAACAGTGTTTCATTCAGTTGGACATCTTATTTATTTATGTATTTATTTATTTATGGCATCTCTGCCCTCTGGTGTTGGGAGTAGGAGGCCCAGCCTTGCTCCTGGAGAACTGCTGCTGGACTTGAATCTCCAACCCTGTGGGCCGCAGTCCCGCCCACAACCATGACACCACCGGGACTCAGCCAGACATCTGCTTTTTATGAACTGGAACTGATTCCATGACATGTAACAACAACATCAACAAATGCATTGTATTATCCCTATGAACAGTAGCTGGATGAATGGGGTATAATATGCAAGGGGCAAAGTATGAAATGAATTAGACATAGCCAAACATTTGCAGGAATGTGTCAATATGGCCGGATGCTCATGACCACAATCTTGGGGAAACACTAAGTTCTACTGGCATAACACTGTTCACAAATAATATATCTTAAAAATTTTATTTGGGGCTTGTCTCACTCTTATCACAATTCACATGTAGGCTCACTGTGTCAAGCACATTTTTTCACATGTTGCCATCATCCTTCTCAAGACACTTGCTTTCTACTTGATTCCTTGATATCTGCTCCTCATTTTTTCCCCTCTTTCACCCCTCCCCCTTTCCTCAGGAACCCTTGTTAACCTACAAGTTATGGTGAGAGTGGTGATACAGAGAGGGTGGAGTTAAGTTTGTGTAGAAAGGGGAATTGGTTACAAAGATCTACATATAACCTCTTCTCTGAGGGATAGACAGCAGGAAATTGGGTGAAGGGAGAGGCTGGACAGTGTAAAACATGACAAAATAAGAACAATTTATAAATGATAAAAATGATATATCTGACACCACATATTGGTGCATAGTGCCTGTGGCTTTAAAAGCTTGTGATCAGTAATTTATGGTTCGACTATTGGTCTCATCTCAAACTAGAGGCAATAAGAATGATGAATATTGAAAGATATGTCGTAAATCTGATTCAGATAGACTAAAGAATGCTACAAACTTAGTTTCTACAAGAAACTAAGAAGTATTAGATAGTATTCTGATACCATAGCCATTACTCCGATATTAGGTATTGGAAAATATCTGCTGAAGTTATTGGGATATCTTGGATAGAGAGGAAGATGAATATGGAACAAATGCAAAATCATGAAAGACACCAGGCTTATGGTTAGAATGAATCAACCCTGAGAGTATGGCTAGTAGTTACTCTTCATGGGTGTAAGGCTGTCACTTGCTTGTCATAATCATCAACTACTCAAGATAAAAAGGGCAGCTTTACCCCTGGATGAAACCACAGAGTTTCAGGAACCAAAGGGAAGGAGTGACAAGTGACGGTACCTTGAGGGGATTTCAATGGATGAGTGGAAGCAAAATGTGCATGAATTGATGAATGCAAAACTGGGGATTTCTTCTGTGAACGTCACATGATTCACAATGAAAGCTGAAAATATATGTGATAGAAGTAAAGCAGAAGATGAACAAAGAGTGCAGTTAGTATTAATACATAAATCAATAATTGTGAAATATTCCACCAAATTTTGAATATCTTCTCACAAAATTGTAGGAAAATAAGTAAAACTGTAGATTATCTGCCCAAGAAAAAAATTCTAAAAAAATTCTAACTGTTGCACATATGTAGAAAACTATGATCAATCATTCTTAGTCGCACAAAGACTACTTTGAAAGTAAAGTGTGTTATTTGCTCATTAAAAAGGCTCCTCAAGGCTGAGACATGGTGGTGCAGTGGTTGAGTGTGGGACTGGAACCCACTGGCTTGGCAGTTCAAATCCAGCAGCAGCAGCAGCAGCTCTCCAGGACAAGGCTGGGCCTCCCACTCCCACCAGAGGGCAGTGATGCCCCCCCCAAAATAAATAAATAAATAAATAAATAAATAAATAAATAAATAACCCCTTTAATAAAAAAAGCTCTTCAAATATCAAAATATTGATATTGTTTGAAGTATGTGCACTGGCCATATTAGAATTGTGACAGTGATCAATGACAAAGAGATAACTAGATGTTTTTCAGCTGCCTGGTAACTAAGCAATATACTTCATGAGTCAAAAAAAATTGTCAAGCTGAAAATCAGGGGAGCTTTTGTTTGAACAATGATGAATTTACAACATATGGAAACTTCCAGGACACAGCTTTTTACAACTTCAAGATATACTTAAAGCTTTCATAAAATATATGATAAAAGAAGAAAGTTTGAAAAGGAGTTATCTGGGTTGAGCCCCGGTGGCGTAAGTGGTTGAGTGCGGGACTGCGGCCCCCGGGCTTGGTGGTTCAAATCCAGCGACAGTTCTCAGGAGCCATGCTGGGTAGCTCCCACGACCACCAGAGGGCAGTGATGCTCCAAAAACAAAACAAAAAAAAATGAAAGGAGTAATCTATGTCTCTGTCAGATGGATCTAAAATTTAGGAGAACATTAAATTCACAGAGAATAAACATGGCAGTGATCGTTATGATAGCAACACAAAAGAGGTGGCATATAGGATAGAAAAAAATGAAACTCACAGGTCAATATTTTAATATAGTACTGTAACTCATAACTTTGACAGAAATAAGCTAGAATTGCAAGAGGGACAATGCAAATTACTGTTCCCTAAATGAAAACATGAACTTCATTATGACTATAAAGACATTATGGAAACAATAAAAGATATGCAAAAGTAAAGAACTTGAGGCCAAATTTGGTCACCTTATGTGTTTCAGAGTCGATCTGTGAACCCGGTCTCTTATTTGGGTGAACATGAACTTTTACTTAGCAGCTGAATATCTGAAATATTTGAAACACTATTGAATTCCATAATTAGGAGTTAGCATTAGGACAATAACTAAGATGCGTCAGATAAATGGTCAAGATCTTTGAAAGGCACAATTTGTCAAATATGAGAAAAGAAACATTAAAAATTCACTCTCTTAAAGAATTACATTGTTTAACACAGGTGATAAACCTTGCCACAAGAATATTAGACTGAGACAATTTCATCAATAAATATTTCAAACATGCCAAGAATAAATATAGTGTGGTGCTCATGTTGTATAGGGGACTTAGAGTTTATTTCAGTGGCAGCAGAGTAACTAGGAAAGGGATATTAATAATGATTGATATGAAGAATCTTCATATGACATGAAGAATATGCTAATTAACTCTGAGCTGTACATGTAGACATTTTGCAATTGGAGAAAGTTCTGCTTCATCTATTTCTGCTACAATAAAAAAATAATAATTATATAAATCACAATCGCTAAAAGGAAGAAGAAAATGGTTTAGAATTGGAGCTGGGTGATAATTGTACAACTAACTCTTTTCTATATGATTGAATTGTTGAAATGTATGACATGTGGATGAAGAACTAAGAAAACTGTTTTAAAAAATGTTTACAGTCTCAAAACTTTAAGGTGCAATTCTATTTTGCCTATACTTTGACTATAAGTAGGAGTTAATACAACTACATTAGATCTTGTTTGGGGGTTTGGCTGTTATATATGGTACTTCTTATTAATATGTGCTTTATTTATAGAACCTTTAGGAATCATTTATACATTTCCAAAGTGCATCTTTTTCATTTTTAGATTTACTGAAAATTATCATAATCCTACCGACTTTGAGGTATTTACTTTTTATATAATCTTGTTAAGATTTATTTATAGAACCACATCATGCAAATCACTTGTCTTTTCCAAAGTACAATAATCTGGTTTGTGGATACATCTCAGAAGTATTGATTTTACCACTAATGGTAACTTCAGTAATTTTAATATATATTTTATATACATTTATATAAAGAGCACTGGCATGAATATACTTGCAACTATATCCTAGTGTACATGGATAAGTAATTCTCTTGAATATAACTTTAGAATATAAATTATGTAATCATGCTCAGTTACCAGACACAATAGGAAATGATTTTCCAAACAAGTTTTATCAACTTATTTCAAAATATATAAGTGATCATGTGGAGGTACTTCCCTTCAATGCATATTATCATTTTTCTTTAACAAAACAATTAAAAAAAATTCTCTGCACTTATTTCCTAAATTCCTACCTTTCCATCCTTTCTTTAAAATCAAGATCATGAGTGGTTTCAGTAGAGTCAATTAAAAATAATAATTTGTTGCAATTTAAAATATTAAATCAAATTATGTTGCCTAAAGAGAAAAGTCATAGATAAAAACTAATGATTTAATCATTCCATAAATCTTCTACTACAACACAATACTCATCAGAATATGACCTTATCTTTACATAGCAAACATCATGTATATTCGCTCTTATCTTCTTGCTCTTCTTCCAGTAATCAGAAGATCATTTCACTTCTCAATGAAGAAGGCTGCCACTTCAAGTACTATCCATTTATACTGAATGAAAATAGATCAAATGCATCAGGCATTAAACATATAAGCACAAATGGATATTAGAACTCATTCTCATGGTGTCGGTAGGGGACACACTTTGTGCAGGAAGACAAAAACAAACTAAAACCAAAATGTGGGAATACTATGTCAAGCTAATGGCAATAAAAATGGAGCAGGATTGGCAATATTATTTCTCATATAGTAAATGTAAAGGCAAAAACCAGTCTCAGAGAAGGAAGGTCATTCTATAATGTTGCAAAGATTAATTAAGCAAGAAGACACTGCAAGACAAATATCTGTGCACTCCATGGAAGAGATTCAGAATACCTAAATTAAACTAGAAACAATATCTTGTGGTGGATTTTGAGCTCTCACTTGATTGTAGTCCTAATAGAAGAACAATTAGTTCTTGGGACATGGCCCTGCCCAATACTCCCCATTAATGAGGAGATCAGTGAAGATTTGAGTGCCAAAGTGAAGTGTAGTGAAGAAATCCGATGGTGCTTGGTTATCAGGAAAAAAAAAAATAGTGTCTGAGGTTGTGAAGGCTTGTCTCAAAACAAGTAGCCATCTAAATGAGGAGTCTGCTAAGTTCACACGTATATGATGGAAGAATTGTAAATAAGATCCCAGCCCAGAAGAAGGAATGATATCAGTGCCTACATTGTAAACATTCAGTTTGAAGAATGCTAGGGATGAGAGTCCAAGCCCCAACTCTACTTGCAAGGTCCCAACCTGGATTTAATCCTCAGAGAATCACCACTGTCCATGGGCTAGTGATGTGACCAGCCCTTATCTCAGACAAAGACCACTATAAAATGAGTCTGAGCAGCTGGAATATAAACTTTATCATTAGATTTCCCTTTGTAACCATTTTGAGTTAATCCTAAATTTCTTGTATTCTTTCTACTGCTTAGATTAAGACCCTCCTATATTTCATATGGTCATTCTTACTGGGCCACTTTTGTCTTGTATTTTTTAGTATGCTTTTCTGTATAAAGAAGCCAAATGAGTGGATTTTTGAAGACAGTAATTGGATTCATAACGACATTGGAGGGGAGGCTTGATTTGTACTCTGTTGTGTATGTAAAAGTGAACTTGATATGGAGCATTTAATTTCATATAAATTCAGAATTTCTAGAAATATACATATGAAAAAAAATTTAAATTATAGGTAAAGTACCTAGGGATATACCTACCCCCCAAAAAACAAAAACCTATACAAGGAAAACTACAAAACCCTACTACAGGAAATGAAAAGTGACCTCCACAAATGGAGGAACATCCCATGCTCATGGACTGGGAAGCTCAATATAATAAAGATGTCTATCCTACCCAGGGCACTTTATAAGTTCAATGCTATCCTGATCCAAATAACAGCAACCTTCTTCAGAGATCTGGAAAAACTGACAACCAACTTCATATGGAGAAGGAAAAAGCTCAGAATTAGCAGGGATCTCCTCAAGGATAAGAACACAGTCTGGCTTTACCTGATTTTCACACTTACTACAAAGTCACAGTGGTCAAAATGACATGGTACTAGCATAATAACAGATGCACATATCAATGGAAAAGAATAGAAAACTCAGAAATAAAACTATCAGCTTATAGACAACTGATTTTCGACAAGGGCCCCCAAATCATCAAGTGGGTTGGGCCCTATTTAACAAATGTTGCTAGAGACAATGGAAATCTACATGTAGAAAAATGAAACAGGATCTCTACTTCACCCCATGCACAAGAACAAACTCAAGGTGGAGCACGGACCTGGAAGTAAAACCACAAATCATCAGAACCATTAGCAAGAGAATCGGGGAAAAGCTAAGAACCTTGACCTAGGGAATACAGAGGCTAACTGCCATAGGGCAGGGTACACATGCAGGGGAACCTGAAATTGACAAATGGGACTTATAATAAAACACATGTGTGCATCAAAGGACTTTACCCAGAGGGTAGGCAGGCAATCCACAGACTGGGAGAGGATTTTTAGCAATGGTACAACAGACAAAGGGCTTATTACAAAAATCTACAATACCCTCATCTCATGCAAGAAAATGAAAACAGATAACCCTTTGAAGAAATGGGAAAAAGAACTGAAAAGAAGTTTCACTAGGGAGGAGGTCCATATGGCCAATACACATATGAGAAAATGCTCCCACTCACTAGCCATCCCATCAGAGAAATGCAAATCAAAACAAACATGAGATATCATCTAACACCCTTGAGGCTAGCCCAGATCAGAAAATCAGAGTGCAACAAATGTTGGAGGGCATGTGGTAAAATAGGGACACTTCTACATTGTTGGTGGTCGTGTAGATACGTACTGCCACTATGGAAAGCAGTCTGGCGATATTTAATGAAAATGGAAGTTGAACTACCATACAATCCAGCTATCCCACTATTGGGTATATACCCAGAAAAGGCAAGAAATAAACCACAGCCAGTGATATGCACGCCAATGTTTATTCAGAATCTCAAAGACTTGGAAGCAATATAAATTTCCATCAGTAGATGAATGGATCAGCAAACACACAGTGGAGTACTATGCCTCACTCAAAAACTCAGACGAGCACACAGAACTGGAGGAAATTATGCTAAGCGAAGTCAGTCAATCACAAAAGGATAAGTACTGCATGAGCCCCCTGAGGTAAGAAGAAACAGTATGGTGAATATAAAAGAGAAAACTCCTATACCATAACAGTTGGTCCAAGAAGTAGGGTAAGGGGAGGAGGGAGGACCAAACCCAGGGAGGTACACGTTGGGTGCAATATAGTAGTGGGAGAAAGATGAGTGGGTAGAGGGGATAGGGAGATAAAAGGGAGTTCAAAAATGAAAGGATAACAAAGGGAACGGGGCACTAATCTACCCAGGTGGGGAGTACTGGTCTTGTCTCCACAGAAACTGGAGTGAGTGAGCAGTTCCTACCACGAAGCACCAAATTATGAGGGCAGTGTGGACGCATGCAAGGAAAGAGAGAGCTAAAGAGTTGGATGCAACCAGAGTCAGATGGACTCCATCCCTAGAAGTGGGCATGGCAGAGAACAGGTTGGGGGAGGGACCAGCATCCCACACCCACAGGGATAAAGACAAGAAGGGAGGAAGAGGAAGAGAGCTGGTCCAAGCTCAGAGGAATACATCCCTCTGGAGACCCAATGCCCCACAGAAAGGACTGGACAAACAACGATTCCTGGGGGCATGAGAGAGGAGAGGAGAAGGGGGTATGGACAAACACATGGATAGGGGAGGGGGAGCAATAAGTGGTCTGGAATCAATGGAAAGGAGGGTATGGGAGGCCTGGTTGGGATTAAGTAAGGACAATGAATTTGTGAGGAAACACTGAAACGCCAATGAAGGTGGAACAAGATGGTGGGACAGGAGGGAGATGGAAGGGAATAGAGGAAAGAGCTAGAAGGCAAAGGGCACTGGCAGAGGTCTAACATAGTTATGTTCATACATAAATACAACTATCTGTTATAAGGTGGGAATACATTTAAGAACTTATCTATAGGCCAAATATTAGGGCAGCAAGTGGACCTTGGGCCCTCACCCTGGTGCTCCCTCAATGCAAGAACACTTTGTTCTATGAATCTGGTATTCCTCGAGGCTCACTGGCCCAACATGATCACTGAAGTAAAATGGGTGCATAAGCAAATGTGGTGAAGAAAGCTGATGGTGTCCAGCCACCAAAGGATATATCGACTGGGGTCTTAAAATCCTGAAGATAAACAATAGACCATCTACTTGAGAAGAGACCACCTGCACAGAAGAAGAAGCACAACAGCCAGCATGGCCACAGGGTGGTGAAAGATCTAGGCAACAGACATCAAATGTGGGTGGGGGGTAGGGAGGGGAAAACACATATTACTGTGTGCACACACTGCAAGGTGCCCACTGAGGACATGTGGGAGCATGAGCAAGAATGGTGAAGAAAGCTGATGGTGCCCAGGTATCAAAAGATATAGCATCTGGGGTCTTAAAGGCTTGAGCATAAACAACCAGCCATCTAGCTCAGGAGCAACAAAATCCACCATAGAAGAAGCTCGCTTGTCTGTGCGATCATGAGGTGCTGAAACAATCAGGTATCAGGCATCAAAGAACAAAAATCAAAATCAATGGACCAATTGACTCCCGATATCGCTGAAGACAAATGGATGCAGAGGCAAACAGAGTAGAAGAAAAGATAGTGCCCAGATACTAAATGATTGAATGTCTGGAGTCTCAAAGACTTGAAGATAACCGAGTCGCCATTCAGCACGGAGACAGCAAAGTCCACGTGGAAGAAGCACACCAGCAAGTGTGATCAAGAGGTGTCAAAGGGAGTAGGTATCGACCATCAAAGAATAGGAATCACTTCATTATGAGTGAGGGGAAGAGCAGTGTGGGGACCTAAGAACAATAATAATTTATAAAGTATTGAGGGTTGATGGTGGAGGGAGAGCAGGGGAAGAGGGGAGGGGTTGGAAAAGCTGATACCAAGGGCTCAAAGGAAAAGGCGGATGTTTGGAGAATGATGACGGTAGCGGACGTGTGAAGGTGCTTGGTACAGTATGTTTATTTATGTATTAGAAAAACGATGTATGAGCCCCTAATAAAATGATTTTTAATTAAAAAAAGAAAAATAATATTATATAAAAATTATAGGTAAAGTATTCTTAAGACAGAAAAGCCGAAATCATGAAGAAATTGGTTAATTTTACATCATGTGATTAAAAAGTCATGGCTCTAAAGATATTAGTGAATGACTAACTAGAATCATAAATATAAAAAGCACTTGGTCCAGCACAATATTTAGAGCACACGAGAAATTCTCATAAAACAAAATCCCATAACCATGGACAATGAATTTGAATAAATATTTCACCATTAAGATATATGGATGATAGTAAAAGCAATCAGACAAAAAATCAGCAAAAAACAAATAAGAAGATAATAATAGTCATTTATTCATTAGAAATGTACAGATTAAAACCATAGTAAAATTTCA
>PVJH01038008.1:0-17543 GCA_004026705.1 Nesogale talazaci | reverse complement strand
AACTGAACCTCCATCCCAGTGGGCCGCAGTCCCGCGCACAACCACTACGCCACTGGGGCTCAGCCCAATTGATGGATTTTTAAGTTGCTCTTAGTGCATCTGAAAATATAAACCATGCAGATGCTGCCGATGCCGGGTGTGTTTCAGTGTGAGTTGTATGTGTGATTCCAAATGGAAGTCCTTTGTTCAGAAAGAGTGCACAGTTTTCATTGTCAGGATAGTGTTACGTTTATATTTCGGCCACCACATACGCAACCTAAAGAGATATTTTCCCCACACCATAAAGAAAGATGGGGACAATACTATCCAAAACATCTAACAAGAAAGTCCTACGATTATGTTAGGCCCACACAATGAAATATTTGCAGCTATTTGAAATAAGGACACTAAGGAAATTTAGTAATATGCTGTTTTATTACTAAGGAAAAATAAGAGAGCATAATAAAGACTTTCTGGGCTTCTGTTTCTTTACAAAATGCTTTCTGGGCTCCATTTTACTTTGTTAAGATCCAAATAAGATAATTTTCATGAAAAGGGTAAGTAAATGGTAAAAGATCTGGCAAACCATATGACTGCTTAGTTGAAACTAAGGACTCTGACGTCGATGGTGTAATCCCTTTTGAACACAGAAGATCAACTAGGGGTATAGTTGATGAAACATAGATTTTTGCCTGCCCATATGCTGCCTGACAATATTGACAAGACCACGGAGACCTGTCGTACATACAGACTTGATGTATGTACTGCAGCCTGCATATATTTGCATAAGACAGAAATTTTTCACCTAGCGCTCTTGAAGGCCCCTTCACATTTCCAACTCTAATACTCCTAATTGAACTTGCCTTTTCCAGAAAACATGCCCAGGCCATTCCTGTCTCCAGTGATCCTCCCTTTTCTTATATTCTCCCATATATCTTATTTGAACTCTCAAACATGTAATAACGTGAACAGTCATTGTAAAATCTTGTGATCAGCAGAATTAAGTGATCACCAGATCATTAAAATGATCATCAGAAAAATGCTTACAGCTAAATTTGAGTTCAATGATTTGTAATATACCTTAAGGAATATCCAACTTAACAGAGCGACAAGACTTTCTTTGTAATTTTTAAGTTTTTATAATTTACTGACCAAGCAAAGTAAGTAAAATGAAAATAAAGGCATCAAAATAGGTATTTAGGGTATTAATGATTAAAATCAGATGGTTGGGCTGAGCCCCGGGAGCATAGTGGTTGAGTGTGGGACTGCGGCCCACTGGCTTGGCGGTTCAAATCCAGCAGCAGCTCTCCAGGAGCAAGGCTGGGCCTCCCACTCCCACCAGAGGGAAGTGATGCCAAAAAAAAAAAGATGTTTAAATATTCCCTAGCATCATTATTTTAAATGCTTACATATATCTCACCATAGAGATATAATCACCTTAAGCAGAGCTTTGCTGTTTGGTATTTAGGTTAATAATATTCCTGCATTTCCATTAAGGTGGGAAAACTATGTCACTGGTCTTTCAAATGCCAGTCAAGTCACCAAACTAGGGAGCCTACTGATGCACTCTCAAAAATTAGCCATTGAAACCTTTGTGTACCACAGTAGACTATTGTCTGGCAAAGTGCTGGAATCTCCAGCACTAAAATGACCCAGTGACCCCATCGGACTCTAGCACCCAACAGCACGAAGCTGCTTCAGGATCAGGCAGCGTCTCGTTCTGCTGTGTGCGGGATCTCCAAGGGGTGGAGAATGAAAACCCTTCCCCAACAAGAGCACACGCCAGCTTTGAGTCAGACAGATCAGGCCACAGCAGCCTTACCGGGCTCGCAAGGGTGCTGCTCAACCTTGCGCTGCTTAGTTCACCCTTCTCGGCTTTGATCCCTTCATTCAAAAAGGATGAAGGTCCTAGAACTTTATTGTTGATATTCTGGGTGTACTGCAGCTTTGAGCCTGCGTGCCACAAGATAAGATTGCCATGGACGTCAACATTATTGTTGCTGATCTTATTATTTCACTATTAAAACTGTTCCTTAAAGACAGCTTAACACGTCTCTAAATGAATCTATAGGTTTATATCTCATATTACAAGTCTGTCCTTGTATTACCTGCTTCAGATAATAGCTCAACGATTGTACAGTTGGCTTTTCTTTTCTGTATATGTTCATACTTAAATTCCAGAATTCAATACTAAAGCGTAGGATTTGAAATTTGAAAGACAAATGATGTGGAGAACAGAAAGTCAGGTGGAAGCTGTCATTAGCTGTTGTGAAGTTGGGTCCAACTCATAGCCACTCGATATACAACAGAACAAAACACAAACAACACTTCCTGGTCCTCTCACTCCATCCGCAAAATGGTGATTATGTTTCAGCCTGTTGCTGGCCCTCTGTGTCAATCCATATTGTGGAGGGGTTCCGTCTTTGAGATGACCCTCTACCAAACCCGGTGTCTCTCCCCCGGGCCTGATCCCTCCTGATCATACGCCCCAAGTACATGAGTCCAAGCGTTTCCATGCTCATTTCTAAAGAAAACATGCTGGCTTACTTCTTTCCAAGACAATTTAGTTAATGGTATCATCAATTTGTGGGTTATATCATGTTCTTCAACAACGCCATAATTCAAAGACTTCCATCCTCCCTTCTTGTCCAGCTTCTGAATTAAAATGAGATGACTGAAGAGACTAGGGCTACTGGCAAGCACACCGTAATCCTCAAAGTGCTGTTTCTGCTTTTGGTTATTTTTAAGAGATCTTTGAACGGGTCTGTCCAACACAAGGTATGGTTTAATTTCTTAACTGTTGCTTCTATGGGCATTGGTTATGGATCCAATTAAAATGAAATTCTGGATGACTCCATATTTGCTGTTATCATGATGATGTTTACTGATGAGGATTGGGGTTTTCTTTATATTCAGGTGTCATCCATCCTGAAGGCTGTCATCTTTGACCTTTATCAATAAGTGCTTCAAGTTCTCTCCACTTTTCACAGGAAAGGTTGTGTCATCTGCATTTCTTAAATTGTAAATGAGCCATCCTCCAATCCTGCCATCCTATTCCTCTTCTTGGGAGAGTGTGTACATGTGGAAGAAACAGGTGACACCTAGCCCTCAAAGACATCATTATTGTTAATTGGGTTAGGTGCCACTATGTCTATTTTGACTGATAGCCCATGCAACAGAGTAGAACTGTTCTATTAGGTTTTCTAAGCTATCATTTTTATGAGAAGAGTTTTAGGTCTTTCTCTCAAGAAAGTTATCAGCTGAGGTCTTAACTATTGCTCTTGTAGAGCTCCTGAAGACATCATTAGCCAGGCCAGAAATACGACAAGCGGGGCAATGGTGGTCAGATGTAGAATTCTTGACTTCCATGCAGGAGCCCTGGGTTCTAGACCCAGACAAGGCACCTCCTGCGCGTCTACCAGCACCCACCCCTGTCCATGGAGAAGTGCATGTTGCTGTAATGCTAAGCGGGTTTCAGCGCAGAGTTTCCCGATGAATAGACACTAGGAGGCAGGCTTGTTATAATCTACTTCCTAGAAGCAGCCAGTGAAGATCCCGTGAATCCAAGTAGCCAAACCCCCAATATTTTGGGTGATGATGAAAAATGCATAATGTCCCCTTGTGTTTGGAGTTATCACTAGTTGGAAGGCAGCTCTACCACAGGTAATACATACAAAACAAAATGATCAGGAGAGGAAAAATAAAATCTACACAGCAGCATAAAACAGTGACAACTAACACGTGTGTGTATGTATGTATATACATAACCATGTTTAAGGTCTCCCAAAACAAAACCTCAAAGCATATCACATCATGAGCAGTTCCCAGAACCTGTAACTCCCTCTTAGTCAACCAAGTTAAGTGTCATTCAGAGTTTAGGGCTGAACAAAATGTCTGAGCTAAAATTTGTCCTAATGATGTCAGAGAGTCTCAAAGCAGTTTGCACTGTGTGAAGCAAAACAACGTCTCTGGTCTCCAGGGGAGTTATACTCAGAGGAGAGGTACTGGAGCTCAGAATACAATGTTTGCTCATCGTTCTCAGCTCCAGGATTATTTCAACACCCTGAAACCCAGTCTTTTGTTCACATATCCCTATTTCCATGTTTTGGGCCCAATCGTGGAAGAAATAAGTTGCTTATTTTTTTGCAAAATGTTCCTCCTTTGTCCCTGGTAACAAGCTGCACCTGGGCAGTGTTGCTAATTGGCAATTTTAAAGACACGTGGGGCCAGTAAGGTCTCCTGAGAAGTGATAAACAGAACCTGATGTATATCAAGAAAGGGAACATTGGGGATTAATGGCATAATGTGTCTACTTGATCATATTTAAATAAGATGTGTTTAAAACATAAACCACATAAAGATCTCTTCTCAGACATTAATTTTAATACTCTGTAGTTAATATGGAATAGGATGAAACATATGTTTTATATCAATATTTTAACCCTACCAAGTGCTTTAAGATGAAACTGTTCTGGGAAATTAAGTTCATTTGTAAGGGTTGATGAGACTTAATCCTAACTAAGACCCCTAGTGCGATAGTGTTTTATGAGGTTGGGTGTGTCAACCTCAAAGGGACTGATTAGAAACCAGGAGTCGTTACTTGTGGGAACTGGGAATGAGGCTTGCTACTCCCATGAAGAGTAAGAGTCTGGGATGAGTTGGAATTGTCTCGATGTCAGTGAAAATTACTGTCCCTGGCTCGTCTATCATCTCGACCAGGGGTCCTCAAACTTTTTAAACAGGGGGCCAGTTCCCTGTTCCTCAGACTGTTGGAGAGCCGGACTATGGTTAAAAACAAAACAAAACTATGAACAAATCCACTGTGGGCTCGTGATGAGTCAGTTGCTAAGCAGGACAGGTAGCAGTGCCAAAAACACCCGGTGGGCAGGATAAATGTCCTCAGCAGGCCGCATGTGGCCTGCAGGCCATAGTTTGAGGACCCCTGACTGGATGCTGGGTTCCCAAACTTGGGTGAACATTGGAATCTCTTGGGGAACTTGTGAAAATGCAGATCCTTGTGTTCTGGATCCCAGCTCCATTTCACCTGATCCTCAGGGGCTTCCAATGATCACACATTTGAGGACCTAAGATCTAGACTAAAAATAGCATCAAAATTGGGGAGTTACACTCAGCAGGAATATAAACACCAAGACCTGCAAGTACTTTGGGGGAACTCAATCTCAGTCCCATACAAAAGATATTCTCAGCCCCCCTTTTCCTGCACCCCTGCACCCCTATCCTTCCCCTGTGAGCCTGAGAGGAGCTGCTGGCGTAGATGAACTGTTAAGGTGGTTTGTTAGCGTCTCTACCATAGAGATCCAATCGCAGTCTCTACTCTTGGGCTAGGTAGTGACAGGCAGCAGGAATAGGCACATTCAGCTTCACAGTGAACTCATTCACTCTTTTAATTTTTCTGTACAACAAACTGCTAAATGGATATTTTGGATGTAGAAATAACTAAGTCCACAAGCAGCTTCTCTCATATCAGGATTCCAGCAGCTCTATTAGGAACTGACTAAGGATTTGCATAATTATTAATCAATAAAAAATTTAAGAGATGCAATCAGTTACACGGAGAGGATTAATTTTTTTCACTGTGAAAGACTGATACCTTTATGGAACCTGAGGTAGGGTGTGGGGAGGAGCCTGAAAGAAATGACAAGATCAGTAGACAGGCCTAGGCAGAGGACTCTTCATACCACTGTGGCACACATCCACCCTCCAAACCCCACAGTCTGACCGTTGTAACGCCCAGTGAAGTCTAAAACAGGAAAGGTTATGTGCACAACTTCAGAGCCTTGCTGGCCATGAAAGGATAGTCCCCCCTTAGTGGAAAACTCTTGGGAGACAATCATAAAGATGGACGCATCTTTCTACACACTTGACATCACCCTTTTTATGATGGTAAGTCTGGGGTCAGAATGTATTTTAATTTCTTTTTTTTTTAATTTTAATTTCTAAGAATTAAGATTCTGAAGTTTTATTTTAAAATCTATATAGTAAATTCATGTAAAGTTTCCATCAGTAATCAATATGAATTGTGCTTTATTACCCGAAAATGACTTTTCAAAAAAGAAAAGTTAAGGTACATTATACACAACTCACAAATCCAACTCATAATGACGCTATAGGAGAGAGCAGAACCCCTTTTATGATCCTGTAATTTCTTTTTTGTTGTTTTTTGTTTTTTGGGAGGGCATCACTGCTCTCTGGTGGTGGGAGTAGGAGGCCCAGCCCCACTGCTGGAATTGAACCTCTATCCCAGTGGGCCGCAGTCCCGCACACAACCACTAAGCCACCGGGGCTCAGTCCTGATCCTGTAATTTCTTATGGTTGTAGAAACATCATCTTTCTCCCCATTATGTACCAAGAATATCTTGATATTAAAAAGCCCAAAATATATCTTAATCTTAGATCATAATCTGTATACTTAGCTGTCTTCTGGTTATTTCTCCATGAGAGTATATAAAATCACACTTAATCTGCTTATTTTATTATAACTATAACTGTTAAGATTTGAGAGTAGAGAATGAACCTCTTGGCTGCATAAATTCAGCATAGTGTTTTCTGCAATAAGTCTCCTCCCGCCATCTACATATGGAATTTAATTATCCTTTTGAAGTCTGAGAAAGTAGAAATTGAAGTTGATCCATTTCAAACATAACTGAATCACTGATTGAGCCTACTCACAAAACAGTTTTTGGTGGAGGCTGGTGAACAAAATATTTCAATAGTTTCCAGCTTTTAAAAGCTTCAAGAGAGTTACTGGTTCCTAGAGAGTTCCTTAATTTGCTTGGTTGCAGATATTTGAATGAGATGAATTTTTAAGGATCTTTTCATACTCCATAAGTCTCTAACTCTTCAGGAGCAGAAGCAAACTGTGACTTTTTCACATCCTTATGGAATCACAAGCACAGCTTGTGGTGTGAGCAATAAGATTTTGTGTCTACTTGGCTAGACTAGAATTCTCTGTGGTTTGGGGGATCAGGATGTGGAAAGCACTCACGATGAGATCAAATATAACATAGTCACACCCATGGTGAGACCTGCTATGAGCAGTCAATCATGTGAAAGGAAATTTCCTCAGAGTTGGCACATACTTCTAATATAAGTGACTGCTAAGGAAAAGTTTGCTTCTTTTAGGCCAAGTCTGAATCCTGCATCTGGCTCATCATCTAACCGCCAGTTCTTTGGTCTTGAGTAAGTAACCTTTCTTACTGTCTGCTGATTCTGACTGTTGTCAGCAGCCTGCCATCTTACCTGCATTCTTGGATTCATTCCTTTCTGCAGCCAGGAGCCCCTGCTTTCTGACCTCCCACACTTGGGCTCATTGGCCCCTACAGCTACTGGAGTCCGAAGAATTCTCTAGTTTAACACAAGATTTGTAGCTGGTCTACCTCTGCAACTACATGAGCCATTTCCTTGATAAACTCCTAAACCTCTCTCTTTCTCTCTATCTATCTATCTCTATCACTCAATGTGTATATATGTGTGTATTTATATATATGGCATATGTATATATACACACATTTATAATCGGCACTGATTTTGCTTCAAAAGAGAACCCAGCCTAAGACATAGGTGTTACTGCTTCCCATCTGGCATTTTACTCACAATTGGAAGCCTCTAACAGGACCTATTAATAAACTAACCTGTCATGGGTAGCTGTTATGTTCACAAAATACGGTGTTAGGAGCTAGGAATAGGAAAAATAGACACAGTCCCCATACTCAAGAAGCATGCACAGTAAGTAAAGATCACTGTGACAGTTCAGTTTTATGTCAACTTAACTTGGTCAGGACTCTCCCACAATATGATCCAACAAAGTGTAGGCAGCTCCATGAAGGGATCATTTGTGAAGCAACCAAACAGTTTCAGGAAGACTAGGGCACAGTACCACCTCCTTCGTCTGGTCACAACTTTGATACAATTGAGGACGGTAACTACCCTTAGTGTAGACTGACAGTATGCAGAAGCTATCTCACATCTTCCAATGGATGAGGGCCCTTCATCTGGTTCAAGGTCCTCCTATTATATAACCTTGCCAAACCCAGAGACGACCAGGCTCCTGAACTGCTTCCTGTCTGCCCATTCCTGCCCATACACAGGTCAGGAGGGGGCTCCAGCTTACGTCTGACCCACAGACGTGAACCAGAGTAGGCTTGCCCACTTTGACAAGGGTTGGACCATCTCTTGATTTAAAGTCCTTTCTAGATGTATATATACATTTACAAGCATCACTGCTTTTTCATCTCTAGAAAACTCAGCCTAATGCAACCACTACGCCCAGTTTTCTGCAAAAAACAGAACTATACAAAAGATACTAATAGCTGTCTAATCAATTCTGGTTCCTGGCAGCCTTATCAGACAGGACTGTACTGCAGAGTTTTCAGCAGCTGATTATTTTGTTTTGTTTTTAGGAAGTCAATCATCAGGAGTTTCTTCCAAGAAAGCACCTACACACCTGGATGCTAACAACAAAGTGCATTCACCTATCACATGACCCAAGATCCTTGAATAAAAGATGCCAGGTCCTAATGTCACCCACTTCTCTCTTGATACGATTACAGATACAGATGGTCCTCCGTTCTACCAGTAGACAAAATTAGTTGAAACTACAGAAATAGACATATAGTCACATTGATCCTGTATAAGCATGCACACACACAGGTTTATATACAAAACACAGGAAGAAGCCCAGATGTTCAAAGTGAGAATCTATAGCTGTTCAGATTAAGACTGTCACCTTCTTCAGATTGTTAAAGGCTCAAAATGGAGTAACTGTTGATTTTATAAGTAGAAGTTAGCTATTCGTTAAAAAAAAAAAGACTTACTCTTGACTATTTTTCATGTGCCTTAAGACCTATATAGCTAAAAGGATTGTAAACAACGTAAATTAAGATAGAAGCACATTCTAGAAATCAAGTAGATCATGTAACTAATAGAATAAAGGAATGCTACAATTTGTATGCTAGTCTAAATTTTTTCTGGGTTTCCAGACACGATGATGATGACTGCTGGAAGAGCATGAATACACCAAAATATAAGTAGAACTACAAGTGTGTCTCTCAAAAATGCAACCAGCTGTGTTTAAAACTTCTGTCTTGGTATTTTCAATAACGAACTAATTTAAATGTATCAAAGGAGCTAATTACTTCCACAATTCGTTTCCTGTGGCCAGCATATGAAGGAAATTGCAAACAAAGCTAGTTTTATTTACTACTTCCATTGTGACATTAAATCTACACCTTTTAAGATATTTGTTAATTGCTAGGCACCATGCTGATCACTGGGAATTTAAAAAGAAACATGACTAATAGAAAAGACTATTTTTCTCTTAAAAAACATGACTAATAGAAACATGACTAATAGAAAAGATAGGGCAATCTAGTTTTCAAAACATGCAAAACATTAAACTTTAATACACTTCACAAAAGATACCCAAATGGCCAATAAACAAATGAGTAGGTATTCAGCAATCACTACTTATCAAGAAAACACCAATTAGAAGAGCATTACCAAAACAATAGCAACAACAAACTCATGATCATCAAAGTTGATGCCAGCTCATAGTGACCCTATAAGACAGGGGAGCATGGCCCCTGTGACTTCCCGAGATGATAACTTTCTATGGGAGCAGAATTCCATCCCCACCCAAGAGATGAACAGTAGGAAACTGACCACCTCGGGGGAGGCTGTGGAGCAACTTCTGTTTCCATATGGTGTGATCGTAAAATGTTATAGCCACTGCAGAAAACCACCAGGCAAGGTTTATCTAAGCAAAGCAAATGCCTATCCCATGACCCAGTAATGAGACTCCTAGACATGAGTTCATGTCTGCCAAAGGGCATGTGAATTTCAGCCTTATTCCTCCTACTTGATAGAGGAAGGGGGGGAATCTAAGTAATCATCAATAAAAAAATGGGGTAGTCATACAATAGGTTTCACTTAATAATTTAAAAGGCAAGTTACTACCGGTAGTATACACAGTGACACAAATAACCTCAGGCGTGTTGGGTAAAAACATAAACACTGAATGATGTCATTAATATGAATATCAAGAATGAGCAAGATTAATCTATTCAGAAGTCAGTCGCTCCTGTGGTGGGAGCAGTGGCCATGGGTGGTACAATACTAACCAAAAGGTCAGTCGTTCAAATCCCCTCAACGGTGTCTGAGAAGAGAGGTCGGACGTTAACTTCTGGAGTACTACAGCTATTGGAAACCCTCTACCACAGCGGTTCTCAACCTTCCTCAGGCCACGACCCATTCATACAGTTCCTCATGTGGTGGTGACTCCCCAACCATAACATTATTTTCATTGCTACTTCATAACGGTCATTTTGCCACTGTAATGAATTGGGCAATCCCTGTAAAAGGGTCGTTCGACCTCCAAAGGGGACTTGACCCTCAGGTTGAGAACCACTGCTCTACAGACAACCATTCTACTCTGAAACACACAGAGTTTCTAACAGCTGCTGTCAGCAATGAGCTTGAGTTTAAAATTGGAGTGGAGATTTGGGACATTATGACTGATGAGTTGGAAAGGAGTATAAGGAATTTTCTGGGATGATGGGACTAGTCTACAGTTTGATCCAAGTAGTGGTGAGTACCAAATACCTGACCATTTGGACCATTCCCCACATGACAAGCATGCCTTCATTTAATGAAAAAGAAGCCATGTGTATATCCCTGCCTTCAGGAAGTGGTCCTGGATTACCATGTGGGCAGCGCAATGATGCCCCAAGAGGGCAGAACAGATGAGCCCACAGGAGGGACGAGACATGCTGTGTGGGAAAGGGACAGAGTCATCATTGCAAGGGTGGGATGGATGTTTGATTAGGACCTTTATCCCAGGCAGGTCTCTCCCAGTGACATGATCAGTTACTAGTATACTAGAATTCTTTTTCCCAAGGTCAGCAGATTAAAAGCCACCAGCCGCTCCACAGGAGAAAGTTAACACTCTATTTCTTTGAAAAGTCACTGTCTCACAAGCCCTCTCTTACACATCTGGGCTCCCCTCGGGGCCAGTGGGTTTGTTCTGTCTTTGCTTGGTGGCATCTAAGTAGGTTCCGTTGCAAACAATAGGCTACTGGCCCTGAAGGCATTCGTTCCTTGATATTTATTCACCTGCAGTCCTATTGTCCTATCACTGAGTTCAAGTGACTCCAAGGGAAGTCTTTGGGGTTCTTGGCTCCACTCGCGCTGTGATGACAGAGCACAGAGATCAGTCCAACAAACTTCTGGCCTCCAAGGTGTTCCTAGTTTCTCAAAGCATCTCTCACTTCCATCCTTTCCCCAGTCCTACTGGCCTCACCCGAGAGCAGTTTCTCACTCCTGCGATATGGGGGCAGCTCTCTCTGCTTCCCAAACACTGTCCCCGCCCCAATGGCCCCTCCCACAACAGGCCGTCAAGTCTCCTTACTGTTCTGAATATTGGAGTCATCTCCTAGGCCCATGCCACCAGGTTTAAATTCTTCAATGTGGCTTATAAAACTTTGTGCAATCCGGGCCCAGTAATCTTGCACCAGATATAGTAATATTTACTAAGTGGTAGTGGTTTTATGAGGACTCATAACTTGTTTGTGTTTTTTAATGGAGTACTTGGAGTTGCTTTGGGGAAGGTGTGTTATAGCAATTCTAGGTATGTTACATGCTGGATTCAGTCCATATGCAATCCTTCTATGGGCTGCATTTCTCCATCCATTCATCCATTCATTCATTCAACATCCTAGAATACACATGAGAGGAAACAGAGAAATATGAAAGATCATTCTACACCAAAGAGGAAAAGCCAACACCTAAAGGCCATAGAGAGGGCGTTCACATAGTTCCTGGAAAAGTTAAATGAAAAAATAATGGAATTTTCTAATAATTTTTTAAGTTCCCACCAATATATAGTTTTTCTTATTTTTAGCAGCTATAACATGCTTCTAACAGAGGCAAACACAACTAACACCCCCCCCCCAATGTCTCCCTGGTACATCCACAATCCCTCTTAGGCTTTTGACCTCTTTAGGGGTCGAACAACCCTTTCACAGGGGTAGCCCAATTCATAACAGTAGCAAAATGACAGTCATGAAGTAGCAACAAAAATAACTTTATGGTTGGAGGGTCACCACAACATAAGGAACTGTACCAAAGGGTCATGGCATGAGGAAGGTTGAGAACCACTGCTCTAAGAGGCTGCACAAAGGGGTGGTGATGGAGAGTAACCTAAAAGAGAAAACCTTATAGATGGATTTTTTTTTAAAGTTGAAAACTTTGGAGGACTAAACTGTGGCTTTCTTTGAGGATCCGGTTTCCTTCACTCAACATTTCAGATTTTACAATGCCCCCATATCAGAGAATCACATAATTTTCAAGAGCCCAGCATTATTATTTCAAGACAAGGAGCTACTATGGGAAGCAAAAATCACTTCCTAAGAAAGTCTGGGGCTGAGTCCCGGTGGCGTGCGTTGAGTGCGGGACTGCTTGGCGGTTCAAATCCAACAGTGGCTCTCAGGAGCAGCACTGGATAGCGCCCACGACGACCTGAGGCAGTGATGCACCTCCCCCACCCCCCACCCCCCCAAAAAAAACAAGAAAGAAAGAAAGTCTCCATACTTTTGTTCCGCTAACAGCCTTGCATGGGGTCCTCTTTGCCACAGGAGAAGGCAGCGATCATCATCGCTAGGAAAGCTCACACACAGACCCAGCCAAACAGGCTTCTGGTTCTCACGCATTGGCCAGTAAAGTTTGGTGTCTTCTTCCTACCTTGCGTTCCAGTCACAGCCTTCTGCATTAGGAACAGGTCTTCAAGCACAGTATTGACAGACGTACGCCGTCGGTTTGCCCAGTGATTCACAATCTGTCATTTAAAAAAAAAAGATCCAGTGCTATGACTTGCCTAGCTATTTAATAAAAGATCTATGCTAATATTTTCTGAAGTTCTTCAGGAAACAAACCCCCCAGAAAGATTTGCAGTCTGGGAAAGTGGAAAGCTCATTTAAATAATCAACATTTCTGTGTACTTTAAGAATGCGGCTCTGCTATGTAGCGGGGGTTTTAAAGACATTCATCTGGTGAATATAAAATTAAGCCACTTGTTTCTTCCCCCTCTGAGAGGGCCGGCAGGCCGTGGGCTGAATGCTGAGCACCCTGTAGGCTGCAGATGAAATGGTCCACGGTCCCCTCTCCTCTCTCCTTGGGGCAGCTCAACTGGCCTATGTCAGTTCATCTGGCCATTCCAAGGCTTGTCGGCCTTGCCCCTGGTCCCACTGCAAGCCAAGTACACAATTACACACACACACGACACATTCTGGTGCCACTTTAAGAGCTTTCAAGACACAGACAAGGCACAAAAGCTTAATTCGTCTTCCCTAGGGTTGTACAACATGGCTAATCTTGTCTCACAGGTGGAGTGTTCACGTAATTATCAACAAGAAATGGATCCTATGATTGAGAGACCACTCGGAGAAACAGGCTGGAACCACGCAAGTTTCCAAGCAGTAAAGGTTGGAGACAGAGAGGGATTCTTCTGCATTTGTGTGGTTCTGCAAAGGAGTCTCTCGCCCCACTGGGGCACCATTTCCTGGGACTTTGGGGAAACTGCACCTGGAGGAAGAGCACTGACCCAGGCTTCTTTGATCTGCACCTGTCATGCTCCGTCTTCCCTCTTTCCAGGTCAGATCCTCAAGGTGAGAAGGGTACTGGAACGGAGGACAGGCGTGAATCCATAGAAATCCACTCCTACTTTGTATATTTAGGACCTCTTTCCAGGACACCCGCTGGGTTCAAAGGACTAAGGGCTAGGTTACCAATAAAGAGGTGCCAGGTTCAAATCCACCAAGAGGTGCTTCCAAAGAAAATCATGGTGATGTATGTGCTTCTGCATGACGAGCCGCAGGAAGTCTTATGAAATGTAGCTTTACTCTGAGACACACCGGGTCACCAAGAGAAGCAGGCGTCAGAATCGACTCAGGCAAATGGTTGACTGATCTTTCTCTGGGGCTCCAGCTTCGTTGCAGCACAGGGAGAGCAGAAACAAGTCAACCACCCCAGCAAGGACTGAAGCTCCCCTGATCCTTTCCCAGAGAAGTCGATTTGGATATATGGTAGACATGTACTTGATGTCAATTTCATGATTGGGAGTGTAGGTGGGGAGTCTAGCATGTCACTCTGGAGATAGCCAATGAGGCCTCTGTGTGGGCATGGCTTTTTCGTGAGAATTTTGGTAAGTCTCGTGGTATTTCCCAATTGGAGAAGAGAGACTTGACTGAGTTCCTGGAACACTAACTACTAACAAGACGAGATGACAGCATGCTGATCGATCCTGAGTCCTGGAAAAGGTGGAGGAGAAGCCACATGGGCTTGCCCTGATGGAACCAGACCTCTGGGGCCAGAGGAGCCACAGAGAAACCCCTGCCGGCGCTGAGATGCATATACTGCTGATGGACTCTGAGCCCTGGAAACAAGGAGCCATGGGGAGACCTCTGCCAGCACCGGGATGTTTCTACCCCAACTGGATACACAAGACTCTGCACCCACTGGCCTGTGATTGTCCCGGTGTCATTGCACGTGCTTCATAAGTTGGAAGGAGACTTTATAAAAACTGATACCAGACATATGGGCTAAAATCAGACTTATGATCTTGGACTGGACTGGGTTGGGATGCTTTCTCAATGTTCCATTCCTCTTGTATATAAACCCTTCCCTTATATCCATATGTGTTTCTATGAATTTCTCTTGTCTACCCAGACTAACACAGGATATCACCTACCCAAACATCCATCTTTTGGGGGGGGGGGGGCCGGGGGGGAGGCGGTGGGGTATAACAGCATTTTTTGTCTTACAAACTCTTTTTGCTTCATTGCCATTTGTTGCAAAGTTTGACTGGGTGGTCAGCACAGATGTTAATTACTCTGTCCTGGATTCCATTGTCTTCATCAAACCCTACAATAAGTCATTGGGGTCTGAAGTGTTTATTCAGGACTAGTGAAAAAGTACAGATGGTGAGGCCGCCAGAGGGCTCTTGCCATTGCTGTGTGAAATAAACACTGAATTCTGATGGTAGCAAGCCAGGTGCTGACTGCCTCGAAGCCTCTGTTGCCCAATTGGACTTCACGAAGCTCTTCATCCTTTATTCAGGCTAAACTGACCCAGAAATGTCATTGCTCAAGACTGCGTGCAATTTTAGATGGAATGTCCTCATGAGCATGTAAAAATAGAAAGACGCAGGTAAGAGTGTTGTGTTATTCTGAGAGAAGGCAGGGAAATGAATCTTGTGTCTTGGTTTTCTTCTGGAATCCTTCTGAGAACCAGATGTGCTTATTTTCTGCGGCCTTCAAGATACAAGATGATGAATAAAGATGCTTGATTGGATAAGTTGCATACACCATTAAAAATAAACATAGGATTTGGGATTTCTCAAAAACTGGCTGCAGAGAGAGAAATTTGAATGCTAGAGGAGGCGAAGAGCTTCGTCTCCTTTCTACATCCCCTTTGCCATGACAATGAAAATAAATCAAGGCTGCGGTAGACATTTGCATGATGTCAGAATATTTGCAATTGTAGTTCAATCTCTCGCTTACCCAGCTCAGAAAATGATCATTTCTTCTCCTTTCCCCTTAGGATGATAGATAAACATTTTCCATGAAAAGACATAATTTAAACCCACTTTAAAAGTCCTGAGCACTGTGGTGCCATGGTTACCCATGGGGCATCGGTCCACAGGGTCGTCGGCTCACAACTACCATCTCAGAGACCCACAGGGAGGGATTATGAGCCCGCATCGACTGGAGGCGGTGAGTGAATTAAAATTCTTGGCAGCTTTTCATATTTCCCCTTTCAAAAAGAAATTAGGTCTCCGGTCTTCTCACTGCCTGTGGGGTGAAACATGTTGGCAGAAGACACCAGGCTACAGGAGCTTTTGAAACCTTCACCCTTTGTCCAAAGAGGTTTCTAATCCTCTTTTATACAATTGTCTTGTCATATTCTTTGATGTCTCATAGAGGCCAGAAGTATGTGTCAGCCAAATCTGTAACTCCTGAAATAGCAGAAAGTATGGAGAAAGGTTAGCCTTCACTTTTCTTACTAATAATTGTCTAGCAGGGGCCCTGTACTGACTTCAAGGACTGGTTGATAAGGTGTCCATTTTAAGACAGTCTGTGCTCATCAACTGGAGTGGAGAGAAGACCAGAGGGTCACTCAGTCCACATTGTTTCCAAGGGGAGGGGAGGCACATTGGCAGCAGCCTGGGTCTCCTCAGAAGAGCTAAGAATTAGTCCTGCTTGAAGTAAAAATCAATGCAAATAATAGCTCAACTGAATCTTGAAGAAGGATAATGGTCTGTGTCACCTAACTGGATGAATGTGTGTGCTTGTGTGTGTACACAGCTTCTCCGTTATACTATAACTTACATGCTTTGATCAGATATGTAAGAACAGGAGAAACAGCTCCGAAAGCCAAACAGTTTTAACAAAGGAAAGAAGAGGAATGGTGCACCAGTATTGCTTTCTGAACGTGGCTCTAAGGGGAAGGAAGGGGTTTAAATGATGGCAGAGCTAGCTGGATGACAAGAAAGGATCATGCAAGGGTAGCATTCCTTTTCTTCCTGTTTAAGAACCCTTAGGTTGCATTTACTGAACTCGAAACTTATACTGGCATCATCAATGTAAGTGACCTGGTGGCTATGACCGTTTAACGAGCAGCATGAGCTGCCCCCCCCCCACCCTCCTTAGAGCAGTACCTTGTACCATCCACTGTGTGTTCAGCCTCCTTTCCCTAAATATCACCCTAACAAAGGATATGTCACAATAGAGATAATAAGAGATTGTTCGGAGAGGAGGGGGGAGGAGAGAGCAATTGAAGCCTGTCTTTAGGTGTCTCGGTTAGGGATGGGCCCTTCCTCCCTGGCTTCCTTGTAATGCTCCAGGATAGGTTTCATTCATCAGTACTTGAAAGCCTCTGTCAGCATTTGTTGGCCAAGGACACCCCAAGAACCATGGGTGTCCAACTCAAAGGTCAGCAGGGACTCATCAAAGGGGAGACAAGCAGCAAGCTGCATGGCATCTTGAAATGGAAAACATGGCAGATATTTTCCAGCAAGACAACAGAAAGCAGGTCCTCCGTGCCTATGAAACCAAAGAAACTCAAAGTGTAACATAATCCTTGGTGCTGAAACAGAGCTGTGGGATTAAAACAACAACAAGAAGACAACCCATTACCCCAGATGTAAAAAAAAACAAAAACCTCCTGACCATTTCCACACTTCCTCCCTCACTGCTAAGCTCGGACACACTGTAGGTGAATTTCTCCCTCTCCTTTTAAGTCCACGCCAATGATCACTTCCCTGGTAAGAACTGATCTCTCACAGTCCTTCCCATGGCATCTTTTGCAAAGTTTTGCTGCAAGCATTGGTCATACTCATTTTAAACCTTAGAGCCTGGCTTTCTAGACAGCAGCAGAAGTGCTATGCAAACGTCCTAGTGAGGAAGCCTGATCAAGGCTTGCCCTTTGTGGAAGAAACACACCAGGTTAGCACTTCTCTAATTGCCTTGCGGCATGACCTTGGGTCATCTACC
>PVJH01038007.1:0-17464 GCA_004026705.1 Nesogale talazaci | reverse complement strand
GGGGCAGCACTGCCTCCACAGCAGTGATTCTTTGGCTGTTAAGGCAGTAGTGAGCTGAAAGGAACTGGTCTTGGCTGTTTTGAGTCAGAGTCATACGGTTTTCTAGAGGAATGGTGTCCCACTCATTTTGAAAAATAAACACTTCCAAATCTATCACGAAGTACAATGCCATCGGTGACATGATACTATCTCTGGGTTTATTGTGGTAGTTACATAACCTGGTGGTGTCACTTTGAGGATTGAGAGTATAGCAGTGGAGTCTGAGCTGTCAATCAGGATATAGCCAATGGGGTCTCTGTGGGGACATGACCTTTTCCTGAGGATTCTGGGAATGCCTGTATTTCCCGTATTGAAGCGGAAAACATTCCTTCTGTCTCTGTCTCTGTCTCTCTCTCTCTCTCTGCTCACTCCATTGGAGACTCCATGGGAGACTTGCAACTGAGAAGTCACATGGAAATACGCTAATGTCCTGAGCTGGAGCGGCCACGTGGAGACTCCCCACCAGCACTTTCAACGCCACTGCAGCCACAAGACTTGCCACCCCCTGACCTGTGATCTTCCTGCCTTCCATGTCAGTGCATGTGTTTCGTGAGTCTGAGGAGGACTTTACATATTTGTATCTGACATATAGGCTAATAGTGGGCTTATGGACCTGATCTGGACTGGGCTGGGATGTTATCTCCACTGTTTATATTGCATATAAAGTTCTTCCTTATGCACATATGAGTGTCGATGGATTTGTTTCTCTAGTCAGCCTGGACTAACACACTTACGTGGAAGTCTAATAAATATAACTTTAGTCACATTTGCTCACCAACCATTAGAGTTAGTGATTAAGGAATTGAAGACTTGTACCAAGAGGTATTGATAGTTATTGGCCATTGGAATCCAAAAATTAGAAGCAATCAGTCGTTGGAAAATATAGCCTTGGTGACAGAAACGAAGAAGGAGATCCTGTGCTGAAATTCTATTTAAAAAAAAAATGGCTTTTCATCATTAAGACCCTTTCTTTCTTTTTGTGGGCATCACTGCCCTCCAGTGGTCATGGGCGCTATCCAGCGCTGCTCCTGAGAGTCGCCGCTGGATTTGAACCGCCAAGCCCACGGGCCGCAGTCCCGCACTCAACCACTTACAACACCAGGATTCAGCCCCATGAAGACCCTTTCAACAGCATAGCTGGTGACTCTACACGTGAGCTTCACCAAGTGAATAGATCTGAAACAAATTAATTAAACCTGCATGAAGAGATGCTGGCTAAATTCAATATTAGCGCCCCCCCCCCCCAACTGTAGAACAGACCCCCAATTACTGAGCTGTACATTCAGGTTGAAGTTGAAGAGATTTGTTTGTTTGGGTTTTGTTTGGGGGGGCATCACTGCCCTCAGGTGGTGGGAGTAGGAGGCCCAGCCTTTGCTCCGTGAGCTGGAACTGAACCTCCATCCCAGTGGGCCGCAGTCCCGCGCACAACCATTACACCACGCCACTGGGGCTCAGCCTAAGTTGAAGAGATTTGAAACAAATGCACAGGAGCCTAACGCTGACCTTGAGTCTCTCCCACCTGAATTTTGAGACCATCCCAAGAACAGATTTTGAATCATGGAGCATGAGTGACAGAAGACCTTACATCAAGAGCACCATCTAAGAAGAAAGCCAAAGGGCATTAGAAACATAGGAAAGAAAGGAAAGATCAGAGTGGCTGTCAGATCAGACTCTGAAGCTTGCTTTGAAGCATAGAATAGCGGAAGCAAGGGGAAGACATTAAGAGTTTCATAGGAATTTTCAGAGGACAGCTTGCGAAGACAGAAGAAAGCATTATATTGAAATGTGCTGACGTTAAAAGGCCAAAAAGGAAGAATACAGTTAGCATACCCCAAGCTAAAAGAAGTAAAGAAAATATTCAAAACTCAAGTTGTCATAAAATAGTGAGTAATGCAAGAAGCCTCAAAAGAAGCTGTGAGGAGCACATAGAAACACTCTATCAGAAAGAGCTGGTTGACCTTCAGTTACTCCGAGAGGTAGGACATGACCAAGAATGAATTATACTGAAGGAAGAAATCCAAGCTACAATAAAGGTATTAGCAAAAACCAAGGCTCCAGGAATTGACAGAATTCCAATTGAAATGTCCCAACAAGTTGAAAGAATTTATTACTTTATGCCAAGATATTTGGAAGACAGCTAGCTAGACAACCAACAGGAAGACCCCATATACGTGCCCATTCCAAAGAAAAGTGACCCAGCAAAATGCAGAAGCAAATCAAATAATGTCACTTATATCACCTGTGAGTAAGATCTGCTGGAGATAATTCGATAATGGTTGCAGAAGTACATCAATAAGGAGCCGACACAAGTTTAAGCTGCATTCAGAAGACATGGAATGAGGAATATCATTGCTGATGTCAGATGGATCTTGACCGAAAGAAGAAAACACCAGAAAGATACGTGTTTGTGCTTTATTGACTATGCAAAGTAACTCCACTGTGTGGGACATAACAAACTTTGGGTAGCCTTGAGAAGAATGGGAACTCCAGACACTTCATTGTGCTTCATTGTGTTGGGGCAGTTCTGTGACCAGGACAAGGGAATAATGCATGAGTGAAAATCGGGAAAGGTGTGTATCAAGGTTGTGTCCTTTCACTAGACTTTTTCAGTCTGTGTGCTGAGAAAGTAATCCAAGAACCTGGACTTCTATGAAGAACAGGGCATCAGGATTGGAGGAAGGCTTATTAACAACCAATGACAGATGGATGACGCAACCTTGCTCACTGAAAGTGAGGAGGACTTGAAGCACTTATTGATGAAGATTAAGGATTACAGCCTGTGGCCATCAACAACTCTGGGGTCCATTTGAGGATTAAGATTGTAGGGCTGGAATCTAGCCTGTCAATCTGGAGATAGCCAATGTAAGGTGACCAGATTTTAACATTGGTAAAGCAAGACACCACGGACCAGGGCAGGGGTGGGGGTGGGGGTGTTGAGGAGGTCTATTCCCTTCCCATTCTCCCACTGTTCCCTAGCTTGTCATGCATTCTTTCCAAAAATTGAAACTTTTTAAAAATGCCGCGGGACACAGGAAAAATTGTTTAAAAGCGGGACGTCTGGTCACTTGACCCAAGAGACCTCTGTGTGGGCCCGGCCTTCTCCTGGGAATTCTGTGAAATGTGGCAATTCCTTCTTGCAGGTGGAGATACTGTCTCTCTTGGCTCACTCCCTTGGGGACACTCGACTGACAAGGCCGACTTCCTCTGAGACATCCCTGAGGAGAAGCCACCTAGAGCAACCCTAGTGCCCTGAGCCAGACACGCCACATGGATGCAAGCAGACCCCCGAAGCTGGAGGAGCCACTTGGAGACCCCTGCCAGTGCTGAGATGTTCACAACGCCACTAGTTTCAAAGGCAATTTACCCATCTGCCTTGTGATCATCCTGAATGCAGCGTCATTGCATGTGTTTGGTGAGTCTGAAGAAGACTCTATAGACTGGTATCAGACATATGGGCTAAGGTCGAACTTATGACCTTGGACTGGACTGGGTAGGAATGTTTTCTTCATGCACCATTGCTGTTGTATATAGGACTCTTTCTTATTATAAGTTTGTTTCCCTGGTCTACCCAGACTAGCACACAGCCTTCAGCACGGAGGTACTCGGTGTAAAAAAAACAAAACTCCTTGCGACTGGACCAGTAGACAGCATTGGGATAAATGGAGACACTATGGAAGTTGTCCAGCGTTTCATCTTGCATGGATCCCCAATCAATGTTCCTGGAAGCATCCGTGAAGAAGTCAAGCGGTACATTGCCCTGAGCAAACTGCTGCACGAGACCCCTTTAACGTGTCACAGAACAAGCATGCCCTGTGGAGACAGGCGTGCCCGACCGGAGCCCGGATGCTTTCCATGGTCTCACATGCATTTGATAGCTGGACAATGAATGAGGAAGGCTGTCGAAGGAAGGGTGCATCTGAATTGTGGCGCTGGTGAAGAACATGGAAAGTAATACAGACAGAGGAACAAGCCAACTTGTCTTGGTGAGACTTTGTCTCACAATCGTGCATGCCATCGGGAGAGACCAGTCGCTGGAACATGACAGCACGCTTGGTAAAGTGGGAGGTGATCGGAAAAGAGGAAGACCGCCAAAGAGATGGCTACAACCATGGACTCTGCCAGCAGTGATTGTGGGGGTGGTGCAGGAATGGGCAGGGTTTCACCCTGTTGGACACGGGGCGGGGTCCCTAACGACTCCTCTGGCAGGCCGAATGAGCATAGCAAAAGGAAACCTTCATTTGCACACAGGACTTCATCAGCAGGTATAAGAGCCCACACTTCAACGCATATTTGGGGGACAGAATTCAATCCAGAACAAGGGGTTCCATGAACCACACCCAGGCCTGCTGCCCAAGTGATTTCCACAGGGCAGGACAAGTGTGCGTAAGTCCCAGAGGGCAGGAGGCCCCCGCCAACCCCAGGGCGAGGGTAGTGGCTCAGTGGGGGAGGCAAATGAGGCATGTGAGGTGGAGGGGAGGTTGGTGATCAGGGGAAGGACAGAGTCACAGAGCTACTCAAATGCCAGGTATTGATTGTACAATATGTTGCTTTTGAAAGCTGAGTCAAGTTGTATGTAACATGCAGAATTATCTACCAATGAAAAGAATCAGGCTCCTTATTAAAACATGAACCCTCCCAAAAGAAGTCCTCTGGGTGGAATGAGTGACAAGGACTTTAGCTGGACACCTCTCCTTGAGGAGGGACTTTCTGTTCTTGCCATCTCTAACATGGGAGTCTCTGTGTTAGACAGGGTTCTCTAGAGAAACAAAACCAGGACACTTATGATTATAGATCAATTATATAGATATAGATGGGGATATAGATATATACAGCACGAAGGAAAGTAACAGCTAAACTGTCCACACAGCAGTACAGAGGATTCAGTTCAACTCACTTGTGTTGAACAGTTAATATATCAGAAGTCCTTCAATTCATGAGGACCGCTGGGTCCAAGGTCAAGGAAGCAGACAGCTGAGTCTTCCCTCAGGCAATGCAGGCAGTGCAGCCACAGGCAGCAAACAGCAGGGTGGTTTACCAACAGTCAGCAAGATGACAGAATGCAACAGCCCCACTCAAGCAATATATGCACCAGCAGTGTGGTGAAGCAGGTCTTGAAGGAACCTCAATCTCTGGTGACATAGTCCATGGTTGGGTCTCACACAGGTAGTGTAGCTCACAAGTTGAGGTAGTGTAGCTCACAAGTAGTGTAGCTCACAGGTTGAGGCAGAGAACTAGCTAAGGCAGCCGCAAACTGGTCCAATCACCAGAGAGAGAGAGAGAGAGAGAGAGAGAGAGAGAGAGAGAGAGAGAGAGAGAGATGGGGCTTCCCAAACCATTTATCTCTTTACACTCCAATCATACTGCGATCTTATTTTTTTTTGGGGGGGGGGGCATCACTGCTCTCCGGTGGTGGGAGTAGGAGGCCCAGCCCCACTGCTGGAATTGAACCTCCGTCCCAGTGGGCCGCAGTCCCGCGCACAACCACTACGCCACCGAGACTCAGCCCCATACTGCGATCTTATTAATCTCTCATGTTCCTATTGGATAGGTTGAAGTGCTCTGGAGTTCTCATTCTTCTCAAGTTTGTTATATTCCACACAGTTGAGTAACTTTGCATAGTCAATAAAGCATAAGTATATATCGTTCTGATGTTTTCTTCTTTCAGTCAAGATCCATCTGGCATCAGCAATGAGCCTGACCCTCTGTGGTTTTCAGGTCAGGTGCATGCCTAAGAATAGCCCCATCCGTGCCCTGCATCCTTGGGCACCTCCTTGTGGCTGTAGTGGGCATCTCAGGGTTTGGCTGTCCAGTGTCTAGCTCTGGTTAACCCAAACCAGTTGCCTTCAAATGGGGCCCAACTCATGGCGCCTTCTGTGTGTCAGAATAGAACTGTGCTCTTAGCATTCTCAATGGCTATGTGTGTTAGTCCAGGTAGACTAGAGAAACGGAATCATAAACACGCATATGGATATAAGGGAAAGGTTTATATACAAGAGGAATGGAACATTGAGAAAGCATCCCAACCCAGTCCAGTCCAAGTCCATAAGTTTACTATTAGCCCATATGTCTGATACAATCCATATGTCCTCTTCAGACTCATGAAGCACTTGCAATGACGCCAGGACAATCACAGACCAGTGGGTGCAGAGTCTTGTGTATCCAGTGAGGGTAGAAGCATCTCAGTGCTGACAGGGGCCTCTCTGTGACTTCTCAAGCATCTCAGCACTGGCAGGAGTCTCTATGTGGCTTTTCCAGCTTCAGAGGTCTGGTTCCATCAGGGTAAGCCCATGTGGCTTCTCCTCCGGCTTCTCCAGGTTTTAGGACTCAGGGTCTATCAGCATGCTGCCATGTTGTCTTGTCAGTCAAACGTCCCAAGGGACTGAGTTTTGTATCTTGCCAGTAGAACATCTCCAAGTGACTGAGTCTATAGTCTCTCACCTCCATGGGGGCATATCACTGGATTTCCCAGAATTGTCAGAGAAAGCCATGCCCACACAGACGTCTCATTGGCCACCTCCAGATCGACAGGCTAGACTCCACCCCTACACTCCCAATCATGGAATTGACACCAAAGTACATGACTGCCACACTATGCTAAGTGGCTAAGAGACAGGGCTATCTCTCAAGACACCTCTGGGTGGAGTTGAACTTGCCGCCTTTTGTTAGCAGCCGAGCTCATTAGCCATTTATGCCACCCAGAGGCTGCCTCTGGTTTTCCTGTTGCCTCTGGAGGTGGTGGATGTGCGGATCCCAGATAATCAAGGCGTTCCCTGCCCCAGTGCAGTGACCGGACTGCACACGGTGGTGGTGGTGGTTGGGAGTTCTCCAGTCTTAGGATCAGAGCATGAGGTGGGGAGGGGGGAGGCGGGGGGAGACTGCTCAGTTTGCATGTTACAATCAGCATGTGCTCAGGGAATGCAGGCACACAGGAAATAAATGCGGAACATGGGGCCAAAGCCTAGGGTGGCCATGGGTCTTATGCTTGCTGCTTGGGTCTTAGTCCAGCCCCCTCTATACCTGGGTCTCTTGGGGCATCCACCTTGGGGACAAAAGATAAGGAACCAGATTCCTTCCTCCCTCACTCAGGTAAGCCAGGTGGGCCTAAGTCTTCCCACCAGGGGCCCAGAGCCCTGATCAGGTGCCTCAGAGAACACAGGAAATGGCGGGACCTGCTCTCCCTTGTGTCACTGGTAGTGGGGAGTCCAGGGAGTCCCCCCAATGAGACCATCCTCTCTGTCTCACTTCTGCTCATTCTTAGCCTCCTGCCTCCTGCTGATTTGGGGCACCCCTGATGGCTACCAATGACTTCCTTGACTTCCATTGGCCATGGGGGCCTCTAACACACGAAGTCCAGGCTTCAGCTGAGCCACACCAGCTCACCCAGCCGTCCACCCCAGCCTGGCCTGGAAGACCCAGCCACAGGGTGTAGGTGGATTCCACGTCCCTGGCGTGGTGGTCTTAGCCCAGAGCCTCACCTCCCTCTCAGCACGCCTTGCACACCTCATCTCGGCTGCACTGTGAGCCTGGCTCCTCACCCCTGGGGTCTTCCTCGGTCTGAACTGTCCTGAAAGTCCTGGCTTCTGGACTGAGCTTGTCCCTGTCGCAGGGGCCGACCAGGCAAGTTGCTTGGAGAAAACGCTCATCCGGTTTGAAGTCTTCATTTAACCTCTCTTGCCACCGCCCACCCACCAGGCACTAAGAGAACTTCTCCCGCCTGAGGCTCTCCTTGCACAACCTCCAGACCCAGCCTCACAGGAGTCGCTGCCTCCTGCAGAGTCAGAGCCGCCCGGAGCCCGAGGAAGCTGGCATGGGAGCTCCGTTCTGGCAGTGACAGCCTGCCCGCAGGCTGCCGGGCTGTGTGGGCAGGAGCACCTCTCGGAGGAGTCAGTGCCTCCCTTCAGCCCAGCACCACTCCTCCGTCTCCTCGGGGAGCATGGCCAGGCCAGTGCACGGGAGCTGGTCCCCCTCCCCGTGTGCATTCCTTAGGGGTCTCAGACTAGTCAGAAATGGTCCGACGCCAGCTCACTCGCCTTTGCAGTCTGGGCGGGAGTGATGCCTCCCTGAGCTCCAGGCTGCAGAGGCCACAGTCTGTGATGGATCCACTTGTGGACCCCGCTCCCCTCAATAAGCGTGAACACCTTACTCCTGAACCTGCAGACCCCGTCCCTGGGAGGCAAGCGAGATGGACAAGCACGTCACTGCTCACTGGAACAAAATCGCTGGTGGTCTGATCCCACGCAGAGGCGACTGGTAAGAAAGGGCTGGCAGTCTGCTTCGGAAGAGGCGGGATCCCAAAAGCCACTGGAGCTCAGCTCTACAGGGCACACACGGGATCCACTCGGTGGCCTGGACTCTGGTGTCGGGGAGGAGACCCTCTTTGAAAGTGGATGTGTAAGTTAGTCCAGGTAGACTAGAGAAAGGGTATGGTTTATATGTAAGAGGAATAGAACATGAAGAAAGCATCCCAACCCAGTCCAGTACAAAGTCATAAGTCCGATATTAGCTCATATGCCCGATACCAGTCCATAAAGTCTCCTTCTGACTCACGAAGTCACAGGTCAGTGGGTGCAGAATCGTGGCACTGGCAGGGGTCTCCTCATGGCTCCTCACTTCCAGGGCTCAGGGTCCACCAACAGCATCCAGTGGTGGTAGAAGCAACTCAGTGCTGGTAGGGGTCTCCACGTGGCTTCTCCAGCTTCAGAGGTCTGGTTCCATCAGGGTAAGGCCATGTGGCTTCTCCTCTGGTTCCTTCAACTCCTCAGATGCTACCACCTTGTCTTGTCTGTAGTTCATTGTCATTCAGACTAACTCTCAACAACTGGGGAGATAGCTTCTCATCTTCATGAGGGAACTATCGCGAGATTTCCCAGAAGTCTCAAGAGAAAGCCACGCTCACACGGAGGCCTCCTTGGCTACTCAATGGCTATCTCGACATTAACAGGTTAGACTCCACCCCTACATCTCAATCATGAAATTACCATAAGCACATGACCACCACGATGGAGACATTCTTCTGTGATGTTAAGGAACCCATACTAGAGAAGGGAGGGTTCTCTACCTGATCACACCTATGTATTAAAAAGCAGGGTGGACATGGAGATATGTCCCCATCTACAAGCGCAGAGGAAACAGATCCCAAAGGGGCTGGCCTAGAGCTGCACCCTTCCTGCCTCCCAGACTGAGACCACACTGGTTTGTTCTGTACAACCACCCATTGTGGGACTCCTGGTGCTGCTGCGCTAGGAGCCCCAGCCACCTGATTCAGGCCTTTCCCCAGAATGAAGAGTGGGGACTGGACACTTCCAAGGGGCCTCGGGGACCCTAGAAAGCTCCACCTGCCCCGGGGACAGATGGGAGCAGTTATGAAATGATCCACTGAGCTAGCACAGTCATAGGACACAGCCCTTGACTGCAGGGAGCTCGTGCTTGCGAGTCTAGGGAAACCGGTGCCAGCTGATGGGGCTGAGGGGGTGCTCCTTGGGGGCCAACATACAATCCTGTCCAAGAGTCACACACACGCACAACCCAAAGCCAATTCTGCCTGATGGTGACCCCGCATGTAACCCCATGAGGTTTCCTTGGCTGAATTTTTAACGGAAGCAGATTGCCAGGCCTCTTTTCCTTGGAGTTGGGTGGGTTCAGACCACTAACCCAAGGGCACAAGAGTCAGCACAACGGCTGGAACTGACCTAATTCATGAGCAAACTTGCAGGGGTGGGGGTGTACCCGGCCCTGTAGTGAGAGAGACGTGAGCTCGGCTGGTCCTGAGTGTTCAGCAGGACGGCCAGAGGAGGGAGGTCGGAAAAGAAAGGCCCCTTTTAAAAGCACACAACCCTGGGAACTGAGGTCCAGCAACCCTCCCACCCCCTCCCAAAAAAGTGTCTTCAGTTCTGATCTCAGAGACAGCCCCAGAAATCACGCTGGTGATTCACCACTGGAAAGCAGACACTATATATACATACATATATATACACATATATATGAGCATCTTCTCCTCCAAAGACAAGAAGTGGCACTTTAGTTACTGTCTGACATAAAGATGATGAAACTGCTCAAATGCAGGCATTGCATTGGGCACCTTGAAAATCAGAATTAAATCTTCTCCAATGCCACCCAGCAAATGACCCGATGATATATGGGTCTGGCGATTTCTTTTATGAAAACAGCTCTAAAGCGCCGCCCGTTTTTCACTGGGCACTCACGCTAAGTGCGCTCCACTTTGGTCTTTGTAATTTATTTCAGGCTCCTGCTGTCTCTGCGCACGCCCGCCGGGTCTTGCGATGGCTCTGGGCTAAAAGCAATCGCAGACCTTGGAAGGAGAGAGAGAGAGAGAGAGAGCTCGCATCGCGAGAGCAGAGCCTATGAAAGGGGGCCGCTTCCAGGGACCTCGGGCGGTGGCTGCTGGGGGCCGTCTCAGGCCCCTTTCATCAGAGGATGCAAACATCGCTCCATGAACACACGAACACAGCGTGCAGCCATAAAGCCGCGAGCTGTGTGTCCGGGTACCGACGAGCCACGGTGGCGAACCACCCAGCTCGCGCGGGTCCTGGGAGCTGGCGGATCTGGTTCCTAAGGGCTTGCTCTTCACAGGCCCAGCAGGCCCCCGCTCAGGCCTATATAGGAAGGAGCAGCCAGAGGGGAGGCACAAAAGCCATTTCCAATGATAGCTGTCACTTGTTTCTGGTCATTTCTCAAACCAAGCCCACTGCCAACGAGGGAGCTTGGACTCACAGGAGGATTTCCACAGCCCAGCACCACTCTGGGAGCTGACAGCCTGAAGCTTCTCCCAGGGAGAGGCAGGTAGCTTTGAACCACCGACCATGAAGCCCAAGGCTTAATCCAAAGCACCACCAGGGGTCCTTTGCGTTCATTTACAGCACAGAATGAAGCTTCAAATTCTACCGGAGCAATGCAGTCTATGGCTCCCAGGACACGACTGGTCAGGAGGCGGCTGAAGCAGGAACAAGACCCAAAACAAAACGGCTGTCTTCCTCTACAGAGTAGGGGCAAGCAGCCATGAAGTGGAGCTCAAAAGGCGACCTTCAGATCCTGTGCAAAGAGGTGGGGGCAACTTGCATGAGACCAAGAGGAAGACCCTGAACGCAGGAGACAGATGGACACAGAGGCTGTCATGATGGGCCAGGACGTCAGAAGGATCGTGAGGATGCTCAGCACAGGCACGGGTTTGGTCTGCTGTAGATAGGGTCGCAATTGACTCAGCGGTCGGTGCCTAACAGTGACATGTAGGGAGTGGAACCTGGCCTAAGAAGGTTCTTTCTAGCTCAAAAATAAACACTTACGTGCCCCAGTGCACATCAGACTCCTACCAATCAGCAAGAAGAAAGACCAGGGTGGGGGTGGGGTGCAAAATGGGGGGAGATTTTCTTTTTTTCTTCATTGCTTAATCTATTTGTTGGAATAATATAGCTAAAAGAAAGTATTAAGAAATAGCCTTGGCTGAGCCCGGGTGGCATTGTGGTTGAGCGCAGGACTGTGGCTCACCGGGTTGGTGGTTCAAATCCAGCAGCAACTCTCCAGGAGCAAGGCTGGGCTTCCTACTCCCACCAGGGTAGTGATGCCGCCCCCCCCCCCTACACTAGCATTTTCTTTCTTTTTTTTTGGGGGGGGGGGCATCACTGCTCTCCGGTGGTGGGAGGAGGAGGCCCAGCCCCACTGCTGGAATTGAACCTCCGTCCCAGTGAGCCGCAGTCCCGCGCACAAGCACTATGTCACCGGGGCCCAGCCCACCCCACCCCCCTTAAAAAGAAAGAAATAGTCTTAAAATTCCCACGTAACAGAAATGATGTAATATAGAACACTGATAACAAATACAATAAGAAAGAAAATAAAGCTCAAAAAGGTTAGTGATTTCTTTTTTAAAAATCATTTTATTGGGGGCTTGCACAATTTTTATCACAATCCAAACACATACCCCTTGGGTCAAGCACGCGTGCACATGTGTTGCCCTCATCCTTCTCAAAACATTTGCTTCCTACTTGAGCCCTCGGTTTCAGCTCCTCATTCCCCCCTCCCTTCTTGCTCCCCCCTCCCTCACGAGCCCTTTATAATTTATAAATTATTATTATTTTGTGCTATCTTCCACTGTCTGACATCCGGGGAAGAATTTCTAAAGAAAGCACAAGGGCCATTTAGATAGCAGAAAAGAGGCTCACCTGCGTGCCTAAGAAGAGAAATGCGAATCAAGATTACATTGACACATCTACTTCTCCTGTGATGGACTGGCTTGTATCAGCCCAGTCACCCTGCTGGGAACAATTAGAAGGCTGGATAACATATTTAAAAAACAACTGCTTGAAGATATTGGAGCACGACCAAGGCTGCAGGTCCCGGGAGAGGGGAAGCTCGGAGAGAGGGCTCCGTCCTTGGCAGTGCTTCACCTCTCAGGGACGCTGTGAAGCTCAACAGAGCCTTTGGCCAGATCGTGGGGCTGAGGAGACCGAAAGTGGCGTGCAGTGACCCTTAAACAGCATAAGGACCCCGTGATGGATTGAATCATGTCCTCCCAAATGTGTATTAAAATCTTGACACCCCCCCCCCAAAAAAAAAAAAGACTAAAAGGGCTGAGCCCCGGTGGCATACTGGTTGTGTACGGGACTGCGGCTCACTGAGACGGAGGTTCAATTCCAGCAGTGGGGCTGGGCCTCCTACTCCCACCACCGGAGAGCAGTGATGCTCAAAAAAAAAAAAAATACTAAAATCTTGACCCCTTTATCTGTTCATGGAGTTCCACAAGCCTCAACCCAAACTCCCTGCTTGAGTCCAGGCCCACTGACAGCGACGCTCTGGGAGTTTCTGAGACTGTAACTGTTTACAGGAGTAGAAAACCCCGCCTTTCTCCCTTGGACCTGCTAGAGGTTTTGAACCACCAACCATGCAGATCACAGCCCGATGTATAACCACGACACGTCCAGGGCTCCAAGGAGTCCTAAGTGGTGCGCATGATTCATCGCTTAGCCGCCAATGGATGGGTTGTGGTTCAGAATCACCCAGAAGTACCCATGAAGAAAGGGCTGGCAGACTACTTTCAAAGGGTCACAGTGGTGAAACACCGGGGGGCACGGGTCTGCTCTGACCCCCACATGGGATCACCCCGACTTGATCGCCTCCACTTCACTGGCTTGGGAGTCTGTGAGAGTTCTGACGATGTTTCCTTGTTGTGCGCCCGGTTGTCAGGGGCTGCTTCCTCTGATGCGCCCAGGAAAGTCCTTCTTCATCGTCGGTTCTCAGTCTGAAAGCTCCCCTGAAACCTGTTCCCTTTGGGTGACCCTGCCGGCCTCTGAAGTACCAGCAACACAGCTTCCAGCATCCCAGCAACACACGAGCCACCCCAGTACAACAAACTCAAGAGCAACAGGGTTGCCAGAAGAGATTCTTAAAGTAACTAAAGCCGATGGAAGAAGCTCGACTGAAAATGTCAAAGGGCAGCTCAAAAGAAAAAAAAAAAAAGCCAACATGATACCGAAATGTGCACGGCCCTAGAATTCGAAGGCCCAAAAAGAAGAGCATGCCCACATGTCTGAGACAGAAAGAACTCCAGACAGCATCCAAGCCTGGAGTTGCAATCTTGAAAGGGTCTACGGCAAAATATTGAATGGTGCAGGAAGCATCAAAAGAAGATGGAAAAAAATAGGCACAGTACCAAAAAAGTACAACCCCCCCCCCAAACTAGTCGATATTGCACCCTTTCAGGGGGCAGCATATGAGCAAATACCGAAGGAAGTTGAAGCTGCACCGAAAGCATGAGGCAAAAACAAGGCTCCAGGAATTGACGGAGTACCGACTGAAATGTTTCAACAAGCTGATGAAGCACTAGACGCGCTCCATTTGTCTATGCCAGCACATTTGGAAGAGAGATACTTGACCAACTGATTGGAAGAGGTCCATAGTTGTACCCATTCCAAAGAAAGGCGGCCCAGCAGAATGCTCGAATTACAGAACAACATCACAGTTATCACGTGCAAGTCAAATTTTGCTGATGAGCTGCCAGAGGTTCAGACTGGATTCGGAAGAGGACATGGGACAAGGGGTGGCATTACTGATATTAGATGGGCTTTGGCAAAAGCAAAGCATGCCAGAAAGAAACTTTCTTTTGTTTTATTGAAATGTCAAAGCTTTCACTGTGTGGATCCTAACAAACGATGCACACCCTTGATACGAGTGGGCATTGCAGAACACTTCATTGCGTTCACGTGGACCTGTACATGGATCAAGAAGCAGTTGTTCACACAGAGCAAGGGCATAGTGCATGGCTTCAAATCAAGAGAGATGGGCCTCAGGGTTGTATCTCTCACCATCCGTATTCAATCTGTGTGCTGAACAAGGCATCCGAGAAACTGGATGATACGAGGAATGTGGTGGCATCAGGATTGGAGGAAGGCTTATTAGCAACCTTCGATATGCAGATGACACCACCTTGTTTGCTAAAAACAAGGAGGACTTGAGGGTCTTGCTGATGAAAATTAAAGAGTGCAGCCTCCAGTCTGGACTATGACTCAATGTAAAGCAGACCACAATCCTCCCAGCTGGGCCAATAGGTATCATCATGATAGATAGAGGAAAAATTGAAGCTGGCTTGGGGCCACAGCGAATGCTCGTGGAAGCATAGGCTAGAGATGAAAAGACAGGTTGCCTTGGGTCAGTCTGCTACACGAGGCCTCATGAACGTGTTGAAAAGGAAGGGTGTGTGTTACTTTGAGGACTGCGATGCGCCGGATCCAGGCCCTGGGCTTTGCAGTCACCTCCTTCCTCCGCATGGGATCGTTGGCCCTGGAAAGAGGAAGCGCAAAGAAGGACAAATGCAGGTGAACGGTGGTGCTGGAGAAGAACGCGGAAAGTACCCTGGACTGTCAACAGAACAAGCACATTTGTTTGGGAAGAAGTAAAGCCAGAGTGCTCTTCAGAGGCAAAGGGGGCAAGAGGGCCTCTTACACGCTGCAGGCATGGTGTTAGGAGAGACTCGCGCCTGGAGAAAGACATCACGTCTGGTAAAGGGGTGGGGGGTGGGGGGAGGGCTGAAAGAGAAAGGGCCTGGAAGGGATGGATTGACACAGTCGCTGCAACCCTGGCCTCACACGCACAATTGAGAGGCTGGGCGGGACTGGCAGGGTTTTGTTCTCTTGTACACAGGGTGGCTGTGGCGAGGGAACCAACACAATGGCACCTGACACCGGCCACCAGGAGTCCTGGTGGTGAAGTGGGTTATGGGTTGGGCTGCCAAGGTCAAGATGGGGGCAGGAAGTCACCGGTCACTGCCCTGAAGAAAGACAAGGCTTTCACGCCTGTAAAGCATTGCAGTCTCAGAAGTGGACACAGGGAGGGCTCCACCGTGTCCTCTGGGTCTGCCCTGAGGCAGCCTTGACGCCCTGGCAGCGAGTCTGAGGGAAGCAGCGCACAGGGTCAGGCACCGCTAGCCCAAAGCAGGGTCGTTCTAACCCCCTTGACGGCACATGGAGAGAAAGGTCCCTGAGCAGATCCTGAAAGGCCTCCGTCCTGCAAGCCTTGCGGGGCCCAGCTCTGCTCAGCGATCCACGATGACACGGGGCACTCACCTGCGACTCTTTGAACGTTTGTTCGCAAGTCAATCGTTTCAACCCCCCCGTCCCTCCAGGTCCTCCATTGGAAGATGAGGAGGCTTTTTAGCTCCAGTAAAGAATTGCAGCCTTTGAAACCCCCAGGGGCAGTTGGACTCTGTCCTACAGGGCTCCGGAGAGCCACCCTTCCCTCGCTGGCCATGAGTTTGGGCTGGTTTGGCAAAGTGTGGCCTCAGGAGCCCCCGGTGGCAGAGTAGTCGAAAGGCCTGGCTGCTTACCAAAAAGCTGGTGGTGCTGGAACATTCAGTGACTCAGCCGGAGAAAGACCCAGGGGTGGGCTTCAAGAAAGACGACCACCAAGAAAATCCTCTGGGCGGCTGGACGCTGCCACATGGGGCCACCAGCCGTTGGGACGGACTCAAGCCCCTCGACCACGAGCAGCGCAAAGAGGACGTGGTCTGGGAAGGGCGGTTTCTTTTGTCCTGTTAATGAGTCATGTCAGAGGAGGGCTGTCCTAAGTCTCACCACTTCCGAGTGACCCAGAGAGCCGAGTGGCCGAAGAGAGGCACACAGGGGTCACGGGAAGACAGACAGGGCGGGCCAGGGCTACTCAGAGCGGAAATCGAGAGGAAGGAACACCCCCCAACCCCTTCGCCTTAAGACGGGATTTGGCCTCCAGAACTGTGAGAAAATAAATGTCTGTCCTGTAAGCCATCCCTTTGGTGGTATTTCTGTCAGGATCAGGGGAGGTGGGGTAGGGGCAGGGGAGAATCCCCTTCACGGGTACGGAGTCCCTGATCCCGGTGATGGAAAAGCAGTCCACAGTCCCTGTTCCATTTCAGAAGCAGATAATAATGGTGGTGGTTGTGCAGCTGTGAGTCTCAGGGGCAGACACTGAAAAACGGTGCGGTGACAGCGTCTGCGTTACATGTGCTTGCTAGGCACCCAGCACCACCGACAAAAAGCTGCTTGGTGAAGAAGAGACCAGGTTTCCCTTTGAGCTAAGGCAGCCCTGGGAAGGGCTGGAGCCCAGGTGAATCAGTCCAACTGGAACTGGCTGCACGCCGCCCCCCCCCCCCCGTCTCCCCTTTCAAGCAAAAAGTAAGCGCAAATCCTCCCCGGAGGGAGATAATAAAACCATCCAGAGTCTCCAGTGATCGTCGCCACGGCCCTCTATTATGCCCGCTATTTGGCGAAGAAATAGAGGCGCAGAAATGCAGGAGTGAGACAAAAATCAAGAGAAAAATAGCACCGTAGAAACGCATATCCACAGGGGACCCAGAGACTTGATGTGTCGAGAGGCGGACTTTAATATATTCAAGAAATTAGATGACAAGAAGGAGAATCTCAGCAGAGAACTGGAAGCCGTGAGAGAGAGAAAAGATCACATGGAAATTCTAAAAATGAAAAAAAAAAACGGGGGGTGGGGGTGGGGAGAAGATAAATTTGACACAGGATGTGTAAGATTCACACACGCAAAATTAAAACTATTGCCGAGAGCAATTAAAAATCCATATACATGGAGGAGTACATTGTGCTCAGGCATCAGAAGACCCGATGTGATTATGATGTCAATTTTCCCCAGACTGATGTCTTCATTCCCTGCGAGGTTTCTATGGGTCTCAATTTCTAAAAATGGACAAGTGGGCTCAAGTGGAAAAGCAGAGATTGGGAGCATGATGACAACCGCAGGCAGGCGCAGGGGCTTGGCACAGTCTATGTATATGTATTGTGAGAAGTGATGTAGGAGCCCCCAATAAAATGATTCGAAAAATGGACAAGTGGATCCTCCAGATTACATTGAAATACACCGGATCTAGGGTAAGCAAAGCATCGTGAAAAAGAAGAAGGTTGGGGAGGTTATCATACCACAT
>PVJH01038006.1:0-17495 GCA_004026705.1 Nesogale talazaci | reverse complement strand
CTTACGGACCGTGATGACGTGGAGATGACGCGGCCGCCTCGGGTGTAGCATGAGATGGTGACCAAGAACATGCCCAGCTCCTGATTCACCGGGGACTCCGGCAGCTCCAGTTCCAGGGTGATCCGGTAGGGCTGCCCGTACATCAGCACCTGCAAGGCGCCCGCACCGCTGCTGCCCCGTGCCTGCCCCCCACCGCGGCCCCTAACAGACTCTAAGTGGCCGGCCACCTGGCTCTGCCAAGGGCGGTGCTGCCCCCTCCTGGTGCGCGGCTATCACGTCCTCGGCCTCCAGCAGGATCACCCTCCCAGTGTCCCGGCGGGGTGGGGAGGAGCCATGCCGTGGTCACAAGGGCCCCCAAAGGCTAAAGGACCCATAGACATCTCTCTCTCTCTCTCTCTCTCTCTCTCACACACACACACACACACCAATTCTGAGGGGCAGCTCTGCTCTGGAACGCTGTGGCGTGTCTCTTTCTCAAAAGTGCACCATGGTCTGGTTGTGTTGCAACTGGACCATCAGTGACTCGGACTGTGTGCCGGTGAGGCCATCCCCTGGGGCCCAGCCGACCTCAGGGAGGATGTTAATGAACACTGTCCTCCCAGCTGGCTCGTGCGCAGTCCCTGTCCCCCTCCTGGGTCTGCGTAAGCCTTCGCTGAAAGGTGGCACGCACGCCAGACACCTCCTACTCTCCTGTTCCTTTTACCTCTTCCCCCACCCGGGCTGGTGCAGCAGCCTGACCCTCAGGGGGCCACTTAGAACCCCGGGGTGGGCGGGGCGTTTGCTTTTTACCAGCCAGGAGAGGGGCTAAACCGAACGCTGTGAGATGGACCTTGGGGCCTGGGCACTGCATCTCCAGGGCAGAGGCGCTGGACCACACACAGGACGACGGCGACGCCCTTCCTGCTGGCGGAGGTTCGTTCTCAGACTGAACACCCTGGGCCCTGAGAGACGGTGACAGCGCCCCCCGGCTCTCTGAGATCTCAAACGAGGGGCAGGAAGGGGGTGGGGGCGGCAGATTGCTGGTGGAGAGCAAAGTGGAGGATCCGGAGGGGGAGCGGAACACTGCAGGGTGAGCGTGCGGAGGGGCAAGGCCTGCGGCTGGGCGGGCTCAGAGGAGGGCCCTCGGGGACGGCCCGCGCGGAGCCCAGCTGTGGGGACCGGCTTGGTATTCGTTTTTTTTGTTCTTTTTTTTGGGGGGGCCATCACTGCTCTCCGGCGGTGGGAGCAGGAGTCCCAGCCCCGCTGCTGGAATTGAACCTCCGTCCCAGTGGGCCGCAGTCCCGCGCACAACCACTATGCCACCGGGGCTCAGCCCTTGGTTCTCGTTTTTAATGTGAGTCCGTTAAGTAACCATCAAGGGCTCCGCTCATCGGAGGGGAGGGCTTCGGAGGGCCTCCTCTGTACCCCGCCTCTGCGCTCTGTCTGCTCCTCCCTGACCCGCTCCTCGCAGGTCCCCATTCCCACAGCGCTGGCCTCCCTCGTCCGCCACAACGTCCTCCGGAACGCCCAACCTGCTTTCCACCACCGACTCAAAACCAGGCCCACACAACAACGCAGCTGAGTGGCTCCCCGCTCCCCACCCAGAGTGAGCCCGGGCCGGGTTGAACCCCGGCGGGTCTCCTGGGCTGGGCAGCTCTCTCCGGGCGCAGAAGACGGTCGGGCTGAGGGAGAGCAGGCCCACACCTTCCACTTCCACACCACATGCGTGTGCTGCTTTCTTCATTCAAGGGTCTGCACTCATTTTCAGGGGCCTTGGCTGGACCTCCTCCCTGCCCTCCTCTCCCTGGAAGCTCGGTTCTGGGCGCCCTTCCTTGGCTCACTTATCTCCATGAGAGACAATGGGCAGCAGCACCACCCCCAGAGAGAGATGTCCTGGGCTGTATTTCCGAGCCTCAGAGAGTCCATCTGTAATTAATTATTTCCCTTCTGTAATTATTATGACCGTTATTAGGCTCAGACTTTGAGTCACAAGAAGCGTCCTGGAGCAGTGTCTCCAGGGAACAGTCTATAAAAAACTCCACGTTCTAGGACCACAGTGACAAATCTCCGTCTTTGCTCCCCAGAACTCTGCCATCTGGGGCCCAATCACCCATCCTGAGGAGATTCTTTCTTGTGACTACCTGGGGGTCCAGAGTTTCTCCCAGGACACACGGTCACCTCAGGGATCTGCACGGAAGTCCCCGGGGCACAAAGGTCTGGGCTGATGTACATGCAGCCCCGTCGCACACACCCTGTCGTCCTGGACCACCCCAATAAGAGTCAGCCCCTCCAGAGCCTCTCGTGTGAACACTGTGCCGCGCATACTGGCTCATGATTGGAAACAGGCACTACTTTGTAAAGCATGTTAAAACATCAGTGCATGACATCCAGGAGAGGTAGATCTGGAGAGAGATAATAACTAGATTACTGGTTCCTTGGGGAATTTCATGGGAGGTTGGGAGAGGTGGGGGATGGGGAGCTGATGATGGTAAATGTAAGCATGAACTCTCCCCTCCCACAGAGGGGGGCTGAATAACAGGAACATGGGTGAAGGGAGACAGCAGTGTTTTTTGTTTTTTTTTTTAGGCATCACTGCCCTCAGGTGGTGGGAGTAGGAGGCCCAGCCTTTGCTCCTGGGAGCTGGAATCGAACCTCCATCCCAGTGGGCCGCAGTCCCTCCCACAACCACAAGCCACCGGGGCTCAGCCCTCAGACAGTGTAAGATACAAAAATGACAGCAACAGTTTAGCAAGGGGTCAGGAATTCGGGAGGGTGGGAAAGGAGGGGAAAGGGAATGGCTATCAAGGGCCCCAGTGTAGAAAGAGAATGTTTTGAAAAGGATGATGGCAACATTATGTACAAATGTGCTTGATACAATTGATACATTGAACCAAGGGCTCAAGTGGAAAATGTTGGGAAATGTATGTGGCAACATGTGTGCAAATGTGCTTGTTACAGATGATGTACTGAATGTTGTAGTAGCTGTAAGAGCCCCCAATAAAATTATTAAAACAAACAAACAATTGACACATTGAGGGCCGAGCCCCGGTGGCATAGTGGTTGTGTGCGGGACTGCGGCCCACTGGGTTCACGGTTCAAATCCAGCAGCAGCTCTCCAGGAGCAAGGCTGGGCCTCCTACTCCCACCAGAGGGCAGTGATACCCACAAAAAAACCCAAACAATTGATACATTGATTGCTGTTAGAGCAGTAAAAGCCCCCAGTAAAATGATTCACTAAAAATAACAAAGAAAATGTTCTAAGATGCATGGTGGTGATGATTGTACAAGTCTTCTTGACGTGACTGAATTCTTGGAGTGATATGTCAATTATGTGCCAAAAGACAGTTGAGAAAAAGAAACCCCTGTGATTGCTGTACTGTGATGTTAAAGGTGTCCTAGTGTGTCTGCAAGTGTTTTTTCCTTACAAATGGTTTTTCTGCACTACACAGGGTAGATGAAGATGCACGTCTGACTGACCAGCTAAGTGCTCTGAGTTCAATGCAAACTAGACTTAAAAAGAAGGCACACTTGGCGGTGGGACTCATTCGCCATCAAGGGGGCTGGCCTGTGTGACTAGATCTGGCCAGGCTGCACCCCAGTCCCACAGAGCCCTACTCTAGGCAGCTTACAATCATCCCCACAGGAGAGTGAGTGGCTGTGGTCACACCCTGTGTTCGTCATCTGTAAGTCCGTGGCTTCCCAAGGACTCCATTTTTGAAAAATAACTTTCAAAAACATGAAAAAAGATTTTTTTTTCTTCTGATGTTTTTTACCTCTCGTACTTTTGGATTACTGAATGTACTCAAGTATAAGCCAGCCTGAATATCAGCTGAGGCACCCAATTTTACCACAAAAACTGCATTAAAAATGTGGGTATGTGGCTGGCAGACAATTCAGAAACTAGTAATCAAAAAACCCCAAACCCTCTAGAAATCAGGACCTAGGTTTTGTCTTCCAAGGCCTTTCCCCAATGCCCAGGAGTGCCACCCCGTGTCAGAGGCCCCACCAGCTTGCCTGGCAGGCGAGGGTGAGTCCTCATCCTGCGTTTCTTAGGCTTCCTGAGAGGCCACGCTGGCGGCTGGCCAGTCCTCTGACACAGTACTCCGCAGGGGCAGGCCAGACAAACTTGTCCCCGGTTTCCTAATTTTGCCGGTTTTCAAAACCCTTGCGTGGATGGCATCCGATTCTAATGGACTCACTTGCTTTCTTCCCGGGGTTTGAAACACGGAGGCACGGAAAGGTGGTTATGAGGGGGTGGTGTGGGAGGGTCGTTAAGACACTATGCTTGGAGACTGTCCTGTGGGCGCCTAGTCAGCCATGTAAGTGTTCACCCCAAACACGAGAAGACATGATCACGACATAAAAATAACACCCTCCTCGGCTCGGCTAAGGACTATGACCTGCCTGGCACACTCCCCTCCTCCCCAGAGAAGGCCAGGAGACACAACTGCCTTAGCCTGTCACTGCTTCGTCAATCTCCTTTCTTTTTTTTTTTTGGGGGGGGGGCATCACTGCCCTCTGGTGGTGGGAGTAGGAGGCCCAGCCCCACTGCTGGAATTGAACTTCCATCCCAGTGGGCCGAAGTCCCGCGCACAACCACGACGCCACCGGGGCTCAGCCCAATCTCCTTTCTTAAAAGTCTCCTAGTGCTTTGAGGCCCTGTCCAGCCATCAAAGCGACAGGTTGAAGAAGACCTCTCCCCAGCTCCCCTGCTCACCCGGTCACGTCCACTCTTCGCCAGCGAGACGTTGGCCACGGGGAAGGAGCAGAGCCAGGAGGGGGAGGAGTCACAGTCGGTCCTACAGGAGAACAGGGAAGGAGAGTCTGCGGTCACCGTGTTGGCCTCACCCTTTTATCCTTTATCCTGCCGAGACGGGTCCTTGGACCCCGAGGGTCACCGGGGGGCCCTGGCCCCAGCCTGCCTCCCACAACAGGCTCCTTCCTCTCTGGGAGAGAGGTGGAGCGCAAACGCAGCAGCAGAGTTGAGACCCCACACCGATCCTGGGGCTCTCCTCGGCTCCTTCAGTGCTGCCCTCTTATTAGATCAGGAGCCTGGGACAGAGTCCACAGACTCCTAGTTGGGTCCCACCTAGGGAGCTGCATGAACAAAGTGCAGGGTCCTAGCTCCCTGCCCCTACAAGATTTCAGTTTGGCTGTCTTGGCCTTTTGGGACCATTCTCCGTGGGGAACTACAGGTGTCTTTTACCAGGCAAACGCCCTCAAACTGTAGGCAGAATTGCACATAGGGAGTGTGCGCGCGCACATGGACAGTTACAGCACAGAGGGCCACATCTTTCACAAGACCCATGCCCTATGGCCGAGCCCTGGTGGCGCAGTGGTTCTGTGCGGGACTGCGGCCCACAGGGTTGGTGGTTCAAATCCAGCAGCAGCTCTCCGGGAGCAAGGCTGGGCCTCCTACTCCCACCAGGGGGCAGTGATGTCACACACACACACACACACACACACACACAAAGACGCATGTCCTCTAAGAGGAAGAGGATCTGCCTTCCTTAGACGGGGCAGCTCATGGCCCTGGATTTTGAGACCGAGAAGAGACACAGTTCATCGTGCCCTGATGAGCCGTTGCTGGTGGCCCTGCAGCCAATGGGAAGGCTGACATGGGAAGGAGAAGCAATGGAGGGCCAGGGACTCAGCCTAGTCACGGTGTGTTTCCACCGTCTCCACTGTTCCCCAGAAACCTGGGGGCGGGAGAGGGATTATGGGTGCGGCCACTTTGTTCATATCTGCTGATGATCAGCTTAGTTCTGAGATGACTCAAGAGACTGAGACGTCTCAAAAATCCCACACTGGTATGAAATGCAAAAGGATACTTAAAATAAAAATTCCTTTCGGAGATCTCAGATTGACTCTCACTGCCACGGGGTCAGTGTTGACGCCGAGTGAACCCTCGGGAGGTTTCTGAGATGATGGTCACTGTTCACGGGCGTAAATAGCCCTGTCTTTCCCCCAAGGACCTGCTGGGGGTTTCAAACTGTGGACCATGCAGGCCGCAGCCCAACGCATGCCCACGATGCCAGTGGGGCTCTGCCACCCCCACCACCCAGCTGCAAAAAAAACAAACAAAACTAGATGTCTCAATAAAAACAAAAAGGAGGCTGAGCCCCGGTGGCGTAGTGGTTGTGCGCGGGACTGCGGCCCACGGGGACGGAGGTTCAATTCCAGCAGTGGGGCTGGGCCTCCTACTCCCACCGCCGGAGAGCAGTGATGCAAAAAAGAAAAGAAAAGAAAATAAAATTCTACCTTGTGCAGTTGAACGAAAAAACCTGGCCCTCACAGTGCCAGTCAAGAAGCGCCTTTTTCATTTGTTACCAGGATGTAGTAAGCAGGGGTGGAACGCTGGGCCCTAGAACCGTCTGAGCACAACCGGTAAAAGGCAAGACTTCAAAGAAACCCAAAGGACTCAAGTGTCCTCATCGGCCAAAGAAGGGGTCAAATGGAAAGGCCACCTTCGGGGCCCCTGACCAGTCTCACCTGTAGTAGAAGTGGACGGGGCTGAGGTGGCTGACTGTGGGCATGTAGGTATAATAGAAAGAGCCATAGAGGAACACGGACACCCAGAGCAGGAGCAGGACAGTGCAGAAGAGCACCCCAAACTGGAGCAGCAGCTTGCGGGCACGGCTGGCTAGGACGTAGCCCACATCCTGGGCCCACAGCAAGGCAGGCACTGGCGGGTCACTGCCCATGGCCGGTGGAGCAGGGGGCCTGGCGCCAGGCTCGGCCCTTGAGCTGCTCCCAGCTGCTCTGACCCCGGGATGCCTGCCCAGGCCATGGGGTGCGGCGGCTGGAGGTTCCTGGAAAGACAGGGTGGGGGGGGGAGAATAACTCCTTTCTCCCGGCAGGTGGGGGAAAGGACACGCTGGCTGGACAGGCTCCAAGGAGAGAAAGCCAAGTCATGGCCTCACCTGCTCTAGCCCCTTCGGTCAGTTACCCCCTCTTTTACAAACTTGTCAGGCACACACGCACCCCATCGTTTTGCTGGGGGCTCTCACAGCTCTTACGACATCCCACATAGCAAGGGTATCAAGTGTATTCGACGCGTCAGCCTTTCCAAGACGTTTGTTTTCTGCTTGAGCGCTTGATAGAAGCTCCTCGACAGTGACCCTTTCAATGGGGCTCCCGCCCCCCCGGGGCCCTCGCCGCCCCCCAGCCCCTGCACGTCTCCAAACACCGATCCGACCCGGCACAAGCCGCCGGCACAGCCACCCTCGAGGTTTCGCACACGCAGGGTGTCATGGTCGGCGCACCTGCCCAGTCGTCCAGGACGCCTTCACGCACCGAGATGCGGGGGAGGGGGGGGGGAGGCCGGGTCGCGCCGACGGAGTCCCACCCGGCAGCCTCAACGCAGTGGCAAGTGCCCGCGTGTCGTCCCCCCCTCTCCGGGGGTCGGGACCCGTCGACTCTCGCTCCGAGGCCGGGCTGCGCCCCGCGCGGGGAAGAAAGCCTCCTGCCGCCCACGGCCGCCGCCCCGCCTCACCCCGCCACCGCGGGAGCCAGCCCGCCGGCCGCCGCCGCCGCCACTCACCAGCCTCCCGCGCTGCCAGGGCAACCACCAGCCGCCACTTCCTCCTCCCGGGAAGCCCCGCCCCTTCCCGCCGGCGGCCTTTGTAGGCCCGGGGGCGGGGCCTCCGCTGGAGGGCGGGGCCGGGGCGGGGCCTCCGCCGGAGGGCGGGGCCGAGGGGCGGCGGCCGCGCCTCCACGCTCCGGGCAGTCAGTCGGGCTCTGGCTCTGGCCCCCCGGCCGGTGGCCCCGCGGTGACGCGGACCCAAGGGGCGAGGCTGGTGGGCCGCTCGGGGACATGCCGCCGCCCACGCCACCCCCGGACCGCGACCCCGGAAGCCCGTGTCCGAGGCCCGCGGCGCGGCCGCGCAGGCCTTCCAACCCCGTGTCTGCTCGCTGCGGGTTCCCGAGGCGGCCTCTCGGCCCTCTGACCCCCGCGAGATGCCCGCTCCCTGCCGCGGGGCCCCCACGGCACGGGACCTGGCGCGGGCCTTCGCGTGCATGTGGCCGAGGCGCCTTCCCCAGGGGCCCTGGTGGCGCGGCGGCTAAGCGCTGGGCTGCCCGCACCTCCCACCCAGCAGCTTGGCAGGCGGAAGATGGGGCAGTGTGAAAGAGGACGGCCTCAGCAACCTTCTGAGCCTGTGACACCCCCCCCCCCGCCCCCCGCCCCGCAGATCCTTCAGAAGCCGGCGTGGTGCGGGGTGACACCCCCACCCCCACCCCCACCCCCCACCGCGGCTGCAGGCCTGGCACTCCCCGGGAAGCCCCTGGGTTTCCTCCGGCACCCACCGTCCCGACCCCCGACCCGATCGCCCCACTCTTACCTCTTCTTCGCCGGCGTCTCTCTGGTCCGCCGTTTCGCTGGCCATCCTCCTCCGCGGCCGCTGTCCCTTGCGCTCGAGTCACTGGCGGCTAGCACCCCGAGGGGACGGTCGCAGAGCCCATCCCGGTGGCGCCCGCCTCACATTCTCCTGGACGTGGGGCACGGGGCGGCCCTGGGAGGGCAGGCAAGATTCAGGTGCGGAAGGCAGGCCGGCCCGAGGAGGGGGGCGGGGAGGGGAGGAAGAGGGGCTAATGCCCCCGCTGATGTCAGCCTTCCAAATGAGCAGGGTCCCCTGCCCCCGCCTGCCCCCTCCACTGCGGGGCTGCCACCGGCCGAGCCCACCCCATGTGAGGGGGCCAGCCGGCCGCGGCCGCCGCTCCTGGGGCTCCGGCCGGGGACCGGGATGGCCGCAGCGGGGGAGGGGCGGGCGGCGAGCGAGGCGGGCGGCGGGGGGGGGGCGCCCCACACGCAGGGGCTGCGGGCGGTGGCCGGGCTCCCCCACCGGCCGGGCAGTTGGTATGCTCCAGGGTCGGCGCCGCTCCCTCCAGCATCCTTCATCCGCCAGGTACCAGGCGCGCGGACAGGGCTGGGGCTGCACCACCCGCCCGACCCTCCCCGGGGTGGTCTGCGGCGGCGGCTGCGTCAGAGGCCTTGGACTGCGACGCCCGGCAGGGTGGGGCACCCATCGGGCTCAAGGCTTCGGTGCGGCGCCCCACTGACCCTACAGCCAGGACTCTCGCCGCCGCCCGTCAACTGGACTCAGGTCTGTGAGGCGCAGCTTGCTTCTCTCTCACGGGGGGTTTCCAGCGGGGCAGGTGGGGAGGATGTACCTTCCTATGTGCCAGGGGTGGGGTTCTTCCTGGGGGAGAATTTCACAGCCACACACACACACACACACACACACAGAGACTGGAACTGAGAAGCCTTCGGATGCTCGGGTGTTCAAGATCCCGGGCCCAGGCCCTGTGGGGCTTGGGGGAGCGTCTCATCCATCCCTCGCACATGGGAGGGTCCCTGGAGCTGGGTGGGGATAACGGGGGGCGAGACAGCAGGGCATCTGCCCCAGCCTTGGAGAGGTTGGTGGAGAGGGAGCTCTGGGTGTGTGTGTGTATTGGCAGGTGGGGGGGGGGGGTCTTCTGCTGGAGCGGTGAGGAACCCTTGGCTCGGCTGCCCCCCCAGGATGAAAGGGGAGACCCCTGTCAACAGCACTATGAGCATCGGCCAAGCCCGCAAGATGGTGGAGCAGCTGAAGATTGAAGCCAGTTTGTGCCGGATAAAGGTGGGTGGGACCCGCGGGCCCGTGCGGGGCCAGGTTAGAAGGAGAAGCTTCTTCCCGGAGCTGGCGAGCTGGGGAGGGCTCCCAGGCTGTGGGGCGCTGGCGGTGCCAGGCTCTGTGGGCAGGAGGGCACGGGCGGCCACAGGACCCTGCCGGCCTGGTGCGGGGTGGACTGTGGTTCACAAGGCCAGCAGTTCAGAACCAGCAGCCTCCCCGCGGGACAAAGGTGGGCTTCTGACTCCTGTAGAGTTAAGTCTCCAAGGGCACCCACAGGGGCACTGCTACCCTGTCCGCTAGGGGCGCCACCACCTCGGGGGGTGATGGGTGAAGGGTGCCCCGAGACGAGCACCCACTTGGGGGAGACTGCAGTCCCTTCGGGCTCCCGACCGGCCTGACCCCCTCCTGCCTGTGCCCCCACCCCCACCCCAGGTGTCCAAGGCAGCAGCAGACCTGATGACGTACTGCGATGCCCACGCCTGTGAGGACCCCCTCATCACCCCCGTGCCCACTTCGGAGAACCCCTTCCGGGAGAAGAAGTTCTTCTGTGCCCTCCTCTGAGCCGCCCCGTCCCCGCTCGTCCCCTTTCCCCTCTCGGGGCCCCTCCCTCCGTCGGTCAGCGTCCCCGTGTCCCCAGCACACCCCGAGGCTCCCCCGCGCCCCCATCCCTCCTGGGGGCACCCAGCCCCAGCAGGTCATCGGAAGCACAAGGCTGCCCTCAGCTCGCGGCCGACCCCCCCCAAGTACTGCATCCTGGGGGGGGGCACCCGTTGCTTAGCCCAACCCAAGCGTCCCGCATCACCCGCCCCCGCCCCATCCCGTCAGCCCTGCCATTGTCCTGCCTGCCTGCCTGCCTGCCTGCCCCCGGGGGCCCGATCGCACCGTGGCGACAGGGACGGCCGGGGGTCAGCTCTCGGTCTCACCTGGCGCTATGGGGAACGTAAAGCCATCTGAAGAATAAAGTCATGCAGCGTCTCAGAGGCCGGCGGCTGCGGGGCTCGCGCCGTGGGGGCGGGGCGGGGGGCGGTCGATCATCGATGTGGGCGGGGGCGCGGCAGGTGAGCGGCGTCCAGTGAGGTCTGGACGGGGCCGACGGGCGGGGCTGGCAGGGTCCGGAGGGGGCGAGCGCGGGGGGCGGGGGGAGTGTTAGCTGGAAGAATTTAGTTACGGTTGTACGGACACGGGGCACGGGGCGGAATCACACGCACGCGGCGGTGCCAGCGAGTCGAAGGGAGCACAGCGCGCACCCGGGAGAGCCGGGGAGGGGCTCGGGAGGGCGGCCGCCGACGGCAGGCGCTGGAAGCGGTGGGCAGCAACGCAGAGGAGGAGCGTGGCTCCGATGGCAGCCCAAGGGGAGGTTTCCTTTCCAAGATGGCCGCGCCCACAGCGGCTCCTTAGCCAAGATGGCCGCCACCATGTGACCCGCGCCAGGATGGCCGCGCTCCAGAGCCGCGTCTTCCCGTACGGCGCCGCGCCGCCCCGTCCGTCCCCGTTCTTAAAATGGCGGCCCCCAGAGTTCCCAATAGAGTCTCTTCCGTGTCCTCGGCCGGTCTCAAAATGGCTGCCTCTCCTCTGCGTCTGTCCTTGGCCACGGCCCGGACTGACATCTCCCCGGGGAGCCGAGGGATTGGAGGGAGCCCGGGCCAGAGAGAGGGTCCCGTTGAGCGGGTCCCCCAGGCGCGGAGTCACCGCCCGGTGCCTGGAGACGCCCCTTCCTCGGGCAGCTCGTCCATCTCGGCCCAAGATTCTTGGGTCTCCCGGGGGGGGGGGGGGGGGGGACGGCCGAAACGGCTCGGCTTCCTCCGGCGCCGGGGGGCGGGGGCTCGCTCTGCGGCAAGGCCGGCAAGCGTCTGCCATCCGGAAGTGCCCGCGCCCCCTGGTGCGCCGCCCGCTGCCTCGGGCGGGGTCCCGCCGCCGCTACTTCCGGCCCAGACCTCCCGGGGCTCCGACCGCCACGAGCACGAGCACGAGCACGAGCACGGGGACACCGAGCTGCCCCCGAGCGACCCGGGGCTGGGGGCTGGAAGCCTGCCTTCTCCCACCTAGGGAGGGCTCGGCTCGATGGCGCCCCGGTTCTTCTCGACGCCCCCAAAGAATTCACATCGCAGAAACACTTTTTAAAGTCCAAGTGACTTTTGGGGTGTTTTTTTTTGGGGGGGGGGCATCACTGCCCTCTGGTGGTCGTTGGAACCACCCAGCCTTGCTCCTGGAGAACCGCTGCTGGATTTGAACTGCCAAGCCTGTGGGCCGCAGTCCCGCACTCAACCATTTATGCCACCGGGGCTCAGCCCAAAATCCAAGTGACTTTTTTTTTTTTTTTTTGGTGGGGGGCGGGCATCACTGCCTCTGGTGGTCGTGGGCGCTACCCAGCGCTGCCCCTGAGAGCCGTGGCTGCATTTGAACCACCAAGCCCGCGGGCTGCAGTCCCGCACTCAACCCCTTACGCCACGCCACCGGGGCCCCGCCCCCAAGTGACTTTCAAAAGAGGGAAAGGGACCTTTTGGTCTCAGATACTGTGCAAAGTCGCTGAACGTGGCCCCTTCGGGGCAGTGCCGGAAAAAAGACCCGTGGGAAAAGGCTGGGATGAGGAGTCCGAATTCAGAGCCCACAAAAAAAGGGGGGGGTGTGGGGAGAGAGGGGAGAGAAACGTAGGGGGGTGGCGGATACTAGCTGCTGTTCTGGCTAACTTGGGGCGCCTGTGTTACGCAGTGGGGGGCCCAGGTTGACCTCCACCTGCCCGTAGGTGACCTCGGTCTGCGCCCGCCCAGCTTTGGGTGTCCTCGGAGGTGTCCGATGTGGACCTGAGTTCTTTCCGACCCCTGTATGGTGGCGTGGCCAGCTGACTTTTGCTTAGCGTGAGCATTCTGTGGAGACGTCCCCCTAATCTTTGGCAACCCAAGACTTAATCCGCCTGCCGCCGCCCGGGCTCCTTCAGAAAGACTTTCACTGACCAGATTTGAAGCCGGCCTCAGGGATGAGTCTGTATTGTATGAGTGGACCCCAGGGGAGTCCCTCTCCCCCAAGTTTTTTGGTTGGTTGTGAGTCAGTTGTGACTCAGCAGCCCCAAGTTCAACATCCTCAATTATTGCAGCCCCGGAATCAAACCATCACATTGGGGAGTCTCCTTTTTTTTGTCTGTCCTCCTGCTTTACCCCTCCTGAGCTTTCTCGCCCACCCCCCAAAGTGGGCTTCTCAGAAACTCTCAGGCACATGCCACCCTGTCCTCCTGGACTGCCCCTCGTCAGAATTGACTCAATCACGTTTTTTCTACTTTACCAGTCTTTTGCTAGGGACTATGCTTTCCTGATAACATGCCCCAGAATGCCTTTTCCAAGATTTTTCCTTCTAAGGGTGAATTTACCAGCAGTGGGACCAGGGTCCTGTCAGGGACCCAACTTTCTGGGGAGAAGAGTGAGCCAGCCCAAGTTTGTGCCTGGTCATTTTCCCCCCACGGGGTTTTCCTGCCAGTTGTGGGGCACGGCTGCCTTGTGTTAAATAGCACCTCCTTGACAGCTTTTCCCACACACAGACTAGCAGAAGCCAGAAGAACTGAGCAGTGAGGGATGAGGCATTGCGCTCTAACCCCAGTAGGGTCGGCAGGGCAAACCCCTCAGGAAAGATGAAGCTGTCAGCTCCGTCAGTATTGACTCTCTCTGAAACCCTTCCCAAAAGAGACGTGTCCAGTCTCTTGGGGCCTGGTCAGGAATCGCAGTTTTTCTTACCCCTTATCCTGGAGAGAAAGTCCCTTGACATCTTCCTTCCCCGTGGGGGGCACCTGCCCTCCTTCTGTTCCAGGGACTATTTCCTCCTAGTCTTTGTGGAACCTCCAAGAAAGTGAAGGTCTGTCTTTACCTTCCAACCCTGTGCATGTCTGCTCACCTTGCAGGCCCTCCAACATCGTGTGAAGCCTTGTACCGCACGGCCAGCACGGTCCATCGCACACCCCTCCTACGGTGTCTGTGGGGAGCTAACACACGTCCTTCCGATTCCCACAGGGATGCTGTCTTCAAGGAAGCACCTGGCTGATGCAGTCTCCCTGTGGAGGCCGACTGTTCCCTGATCCTCTCCTCCCGCCACAGCACCCAGCCCCGCTCAGGTCCTTCCCCAGTGCAGGTACTGGGTGGGTTTCCTCACCTGTGAGCTCGGGGACTGCCCTGCGATTCCCACCCACCTTGTGTGACTCCTGAAGATGCCTGTCGTGTGGTGAAACAACCAAGATGCTCTCTCCTCCCCCACCCCCTCTCCACCCCTCCTCCTGCCTTCCCCACTCCCTCCTGCTCCTCCCTGGTCTCTGGATCCCCACGTGGACCACCAAGCCCAGAGCTGAGGTGAGCACGTACCCATGAAATGTGTCTGACCCCTCCATTTGACTTTCTCTTCCCTATGACTTCACTGTAATTATTTTTTTTTAGTTTTCGAGTTTCCCACTGCCCTCTGGTGGTGGGAGTAGGAGGCTTAGCCTTTGCTCCTGTGGAGCTGGAATTGAGCCTCCATCCCAGTGGGCCGCAGTCCCGCGCACAACCACTACGCCACTGGGGCTCAGCCTGACTTCACTGTGATCTTCATACGTTATCGCTGTACAGTTAGGCCTGCTGGGCCCGTGACAGGAATCCATGTTAGGCGATTTCAGGAGGTGAGAATTTCCCAATGGCTTGGTAAAAAGGCATATGTGACCACTACTCTGACCTTCGTGCTCAATTTACAGCCATCCCATCCTCATCCCCAAAAGGCCTCAGCCCAGTTTTTCTGCACACCCAAGATTCACACTCATCTTGGGGTCAACAGCCTCGGCTGGAGCTGAGGGAAAGGGGCTTGGGGGCCACGAGCAACGAGGCACCAGCTACAAATAGCCGCCCCCAAGGAATCGTGATTAATACCCACGCAGGGACTTTCAGGGTCCCACATCAAGGACAGCCCTCAGGGCACAGGGCTCTAAATCTAAGTACAAGAGGGAGCTAAGGGGTACCTCGCGCTCCCTCACCCCTTCACAACGGCAGGCACCAGGACTCGGCGGCCCCCCAGCCTTCAGCGTGTCTGAATCACCCTGAGAACCAACCGATGCGTCCTTCATCCTCTCCCCATCCTGCAAAGTCACGAGGAAGTGACCCAAGCAGGCATCTTTTGTGCCTCGTCAATAGTAAGGGGCAACACTGATGCTCCTGAAGACACTTACTGGCTCCAGTAAGTAGAATCAATCCTACGATTAGTACCACGCAGAGTATATCCAAGAGAGAGGCCGGGAGCTATTACTTTCTCGTGGTCCTAGGGCTGCACGTTTTTCGCATGCACTGGCACGAAGAGCCCCCACGAGCCCCGGACTAAGTCTGCCCAGGCAGAGCCTCGTAGAAGGGGCCGGCCAAGAAAGCCGTCCTGGGCTGGACCCCGGGCAACCTGAGCGCAGCAGAACTCCAACCCAGCCACCCAATCGCCCCCCAGGGTCACACTCCAGCCCAGCCAGTGCCGCCACAGCAGAGAGGAGGGATTCAGTCCACATGGTTATTTATTCTAAAACTGGAAGAGACTGGGCCTACAATTACCGCCCAATGTGGTTGGGGGGAGGGCAGGAGGGTTACAGATGCAAACAATGACACATTACATTTTTTTGTTTGTTTTTAAATGGTAACACCCCCCTTTACTGGCCACTTCCAAGAATGCTTTACAAGTGTCGTAAAAACATTTACAGGCTTCGTGTGTGCGTTTTTCTCACAACCTTTTCCATCTACAAACAACCACAAGAGACATCTGATAAAACACTAAACAAGTCTTCTAAGGAAAACAACGCTCGGGATCCCTCCAGCAGCCCGTAACATTGGTTTTGGTTTTGCCTTTGCTGTCTCGCGCCCCCATGGTAAACAGACAGACAAACATAACCCAGACATCTACGGTGGTTCGAGTGATCTCTTGGTTTGAAGCCATGAGGATGGGCTCGTTTTTCTTCACCCACCTAGAAAAACAGCTTTTCTCCCCCCTCTGAAAACGAACAAAGATGGATTTCTAGTGCCAAAAGTGAACAGCAAGTACATCTCACAGACCACACGTGGGCGTCAACGTTACCCCCCGGCCCCCGAGGGTCCCAGGGGCCTTGTCTTGTCCGACGCCGTCTGTTGAACAACCACACATCTGACAAGGGCTGAACGGCCCTCAGCCCCGGGGATGGGGGTCTGATGCAGACATCCTCCTGCACTCGGGGAATCTGCGTGGGTTCCAGTTTTTTTGACCTGTCTGCCTCGACACCATGAACAAAGCTTCCTCAAACTTCCTTAAAAATAACAACATGATAATAAAAAGTTAGTGGGTTACAGAAGTTGATGCAATCGCTTCACCCACTGCCAAGCGCAAACCCACTGGAGGGTGCTGCAGCAAGCCAACAGCTCCTGCCAGCCTCAACCCCTGCCCCGCCTCCCCTGCGGGGTCAGAGGTAGCGAGGTGCAGAAGGCTATGTCCTGACAGGCCGGGAGAACCTGTGCACCCAGAGGAGGTCTGCAGGGCAGGGCAGTGGGAGGGAGGGAGGGAGGGAGAGGCGCTAAATGTGGGGCAGAGCTCTGCCCAGGGCAGAGGCTGGAAGGGGAGCGTTTTGTCCCGGACCCAGAGCTGTCTCTCGCCAGGCAGTGCTGCCCCACGTGGTGCTTGCTGAGAAAGCTCTTGGCTGACACCAGCTGAGCAGGAAGATGAATGCCAGCGGAAGCCAAGTGTTGGAGCCGCACTTCTGGGTCCTGCCGAGTTCTGGGGCCCTGCACCTGAAGCTGCCCGCCAACGGGGAGGAGTGTGGTCACGTTACCCACCAAACTATCCCAAGCGCAAGTCTCATGGCGCTGGGCCAGAGGCCTCTCTGGGGGACACAGGGAAAGCACCCTGGAAGGAATCCTATCTCGAAGTCAGCGGGGGGGTGCCCCTTCCCATGCACACACCGACACACATGCTCGCTCACATCTGCACCTTCCCGAATTCCAGCAGCCCCACACAGCTGCCTCCCTCCCCACCCCCACCCCCCCATTTCTATCCATTCTCTACCGGTGTATCAAAACTCCCAGCCAGGGCCACGTGCCCTCCATACTGTATAAAATAATTGCTATGTCTCAGCACCTGGGCCTGGCAGCCCACACCACAGGAGTCACCTAGGTACACGGCCTGCTGCAGTGAGAAGGCTCCCTGCTGCGTCTCCGTGAGCAGAACCCTGAGAAACAGTCCTCTCCTGCACGCCAAGCACTGCCTGAGCCCCCGCCTGTCTCAACCCGGGAGCCAGAGACCAGAGACCCGCAGCTCATCACGCTGAGAGCTGCCCTGCCACCACTCCGCGCCCCCGTTTGCAGGCCACTCATCCCTGGGGACGCAGGAAGGCAAAGCTATTTGGCTCCCTCGTTAACGACAGCTCCGAGTTCCCCTTGGCCGGGGAATCCTTTAGGATCAAGCCAGAGGTCGGCAGCCGCCCGCCTCAGCCACAGAGCCCGGAGCAGAGGCAGTGGCACGTGGAGAGGGGTCAGGCTGGCCTCCCAGCCCACCAATCCCAAAAGGGAAAGGCCGGCCAAGAAAATACAAACTGTTAGTTGGTGCACGTGATGGAGAAGAGCCAATCGTTTATTTTCGCTGCCCTGGTCACAGACTCTTGCCCTGTGCCTGCTCCTGCCAGCTCCTGCTGCGGGGAAGCCTCCCAGCCCCACCCCCCACCCCCCACTGCCGCCTCCTCCAGGGTGGCCTTTTCCATTCTCGTCCTGTCCGACTGCAGGCTGCGGGGCAGGCAGTCCTGAGTGCCCTTTTCCACGCAAATGTTTTTTTTGTTTTTTGTTTTTGATTACAAATATCTAACTAGGTTTGAAATGTTTTATAGAATAAGACAATATTTTTTCAACAAACTTTTAAAAAAAATGTACAGTTTTTTTTTGTTGTCGTTTGGTTTCCACCCCA
>PVJH01038005.1:0-17491 GCA_004026705.1 Nesogale talazaci | reverse complement strand
GGAGATAAGTAGTTCGCTGGAGGGCAGATACACACAGATGCTCTGCTTGTCTTCCTGCTGACAAGCCATATGGAGACCCCTGATGGAACTAGAGCCCTGGAGCTGGAGGAGCCACATAGAGACCCACATTCGCACTGAGATGCTTCCTCCACTTCTGCATCAACAAGACTTTCTACCCACTGGCCTGTGATCTTCCTGCATTTGGCGCTATTGCATGTGTTGTGTGATTCTGAAGTGGAATTAATTCATAAACTGGTATCAGTCATATGGACTATTATCGTACTTATGGACTTGATCTGGATTGGTCTGGGATGTTCTCTTAATATGTAGTTACTCTTTTATATAAGGTTCTCTCTTATACATATATGAGTCTCCCTGGATTTGTTTATTTAGTCGTCCCAGACCACACAGTGACCAAGTAAATGGATCTTGGGGTTCGTCATCTGTTTTGCGCCCCTTCACTGTACCAAGTATGATGTTGTTTCCAGGGACTAGTCTCATCTGACAATAAGTCTAAAGAATATAAGATGAAGTCTTGCCATCCTTGCCTCTAAGGAGCATTCTGGCCTTATTTCTTCCAATACAGATTGACTTGTCCTTTGAACAGTCCAATATTCAATATTTCAATTTCAATATTCTTCTCCAGCACCAGGTTAAATGCATTGATTCTTTGTTGGTCTTCCTTATTCAATGTCCAACTTCCACATGCATAGGATGCAGTGGAGAATAGCATACCTTGGGTCAGGATCTCCTTAGTCCTCAAGGTACCATCCTTGTTCTTCAAAACTCTAAGGAGATCTTGTGCAGCAGATTTACCTAATGCAATATGTCTTTTGACCTCTTGACTGCTGCTTCCATGAACATTGATTGTGGATCCAAGCAAGACCCATTTCTTGACAACTTCAGCCTTGTCTCCCTTTATCATGCTATTACCTATGGGTCCAGTTGTGAGGACTTTGGTCTTCCTTACAGTGAGTTGTAATCCACACTGAAGGCTACAATCCTTAATCAGCAGCAGCATGTGCTCAATTACTCCTCACTTTCAGCAAGCAAGTTTTGTGTCATCTGCATGTCTCAGGTTTCTAATAAGCCTTACAATCCTGATGCCACATTCTTCATATAATCCAGCTTTCCTGATGATATTTTCAGCATACAGATTGAACAAATATGGTGAAAGGTTACAACCCTGAAGCACACCTTTCCTGATTTTAAATCACACAGTATACCCTTGCTCTGTTCATACAACTGACTCTTGAGCCAGACACAATTTCCTCATCAGCACAATGAAGTGGGAAAAAATGGGAATTTTTTCTCAAGGTTTATTATGGTCCACACAGTGAAGGACCTTTGCATAGTCAATGAAACACAAGTGGCCATCTTTCTGCTTTGAGCTAAGATCTATCTGATATAAGCAATGATAGCCTTTGTCCTACATCGTCTTCTCAATCTGGCTTGAACTTTTAGCAGTTCCCTGCCAATGTACTGCAACAACCATTGTTGGATAAGCATAACATAACCAAGAAGGTTGACTTTTCGGCAATGCTTTCAGTAACACTTTTTTATAAAGGCAGAACCATGCCTTGGTAGACTAACAAATGTCACAAAAATGCACAGAGGGTGTGCAAACAGCAAATATGTGGTGGTCCTGGGTCACCATTCATTGGGCACCTTGAAAGCAATAGATTCAAACCAAACCAAAGTCCAAGAACCATCAATTCCCTAACCTTGAGATAGTGAGCATCTGTTTCTTCTCCCACTAGGTCATTTCAGCTTTAAGTTCAAAGGAATATTTCAGTTCCTTCATTCTTCTACAAGTTAGTTTAAGATAAAATCCAGTTCACTGAGTGGCATTTGCAATGTGGGTGCTTCTATTGTGATCAAGAAGAGTTTTTGTGCACCTGGAGAGCACAGACTCTCATGTCCCAATTGTCTATAGCATGCTGCCTGGGTTGCATGAAGCTGGATAGTAACTAGGTCAAATGTATCCAGTTACAAACTGTATTTTCCCTTTGGGGTCTATATACTGGTAAGTACTGTTTACTGTTTTTCTCACTGGCCATTTACCCACCCAGTTTACTCACCATCGGAAGATGAATTGCCTTCTCTGATACAGACATGTCACATACTCCTCTTGATCTAAGTTCCCAGTAAGGTCTACTAAGTACTCTTGTAAGAATGGTTGTTGGTTTGGGATAACCACAGTTAATTTGGGGTGACAGCTATATTGCAGAAATGAATTGTTCTTCCCATTCCACCCACAGTATAGAAGCTAAACTCCACGTAGAGTGAGGCAGCATCTCTGGGGGTGATTTTTTAAGATGTTTGAAGAAGGGGTGGTATGAGAACCAGGCAGGCACAGTCACCTCATTAATTGAAGGTCCTGATTAGAAAACTACCTGACCTGGCAGCAGAATCCTGCCTTTGTCTTGATCCTTATCCTTCTAGTAGTAGAGTGTAATTTTTTATGGAAGTATAAACCCAAATCTTTCTCCCTTGGAGTGGCGGGTGGTTTCAAACTACAGCCCACTCTGCCATCAGTGCTCCTTTTACAGATGTGGGGAGCTTAAGGGATTCCATTTCTGGATTCCCCTCTTTCCTATGTAGTCTTTCCTGCAATTTACCTGACTGAATTCCTCCTGCCCTGCAACTTCTCAATTCTCTCAGATTCCACGTCTTCTAATTTGTGAAAGAAAACTTAGCCCTGGCCCACAAAAAGTCTAACTGTGGTACATTGCCACAGTGTTGAGGGTACTGATGAAAAGTTCCTTGAGAGCAGCAGAGGGAAGGCTTCCATGAAAATGATTGATGAGGACAAAGGTATTTCATCCACGGGACAAACTCATGGCAAGGTCCCAGGCTTGAGAGTCTGTCAGACTAGCTCATAGCTATCCCTCTATCTGTCTTAATATTAAAATTCACAAGTGAGAAAGTTGCCGTGAGCATGTGTAATAATGCATTTCTTTGAATTTAAGAATTAAGTCAGACTTTTTCTGACAGAGGAAGTAAGATTTGACTGATTGGGTTTGACAATAAGGACTGGCTTTGCCAATTAAGTTATATGGTTATATTTTTCTGTGAAAAGAAGAAGTTAAAGTGCAGCTCAAGACTTTGACAAAAACATATTTAAAGCATGAATTCGATATGCAGTAAGCTGGAAAATACATTCTTTGTCATTATTTAAGTGTCAACTTAAATGTAAAAGGTGGTGCATAGTTCTTAAAAGAGACTAATGCATCAAAAAATGTAGAACATTACTGCTACCATTGTTTATGGATATATTGAGCTGTAGTAAAGGTATAAAAATATGTATGAACATGATAGATCAAAGATTAGGGTTTGTATATACCTTTTGACTGAAGACATTTGTCCAGAGATTTTTTTACCTTCGCTGCAGATATATTCATGCATGTAGTACAGCATATGGGGGACAGAGCTATGAAAACTTCTTAGACACAAGCCAACACTTAGAAGAGATAATTCATGCTTCATGTACCTCTAGGGCTCAAGTCCATTGTCTCATGAGACACCAAGGTCATGTGGCATAAAATAGTCAAAAAAGATTGGTCTTTGTCCTACATTAAAGGCTGGGGTCTTAAAAGTTCATGATCAGCTATCTAAGGTACAAATATTGCTGTCTTCCTGACCAGAAGAAAGATGCGTGAAGAAAAGTGAAGGCATATGGAAACAATCCATCCTATTGGACTGTGCAAACATCAGTGTACCCAACCCTGGAGACCACAAGAACTAGTTGGTGTCTGATGACCTCTCCCAACTCCTTGGGAAAAGATCACATTAGAAGGTCCTGGGTGTAATGTGAGGAATATGTGGGACAGAACGCAAAATCATGAACAAGACCAGGTTTACTGGTCAGATAGGGACTCATGGAATCCCCAAGTATGTGGCCCTTGGTCACCTTTCAGACATGGAATGAAACTCACCTCTGTGATTCAGTTTTCAATCCCGCAATAGACAGGTGTAGAAGGGGAGCAGTAACACCAGTCAGGGGTGCACATAAGAGAATATACCATTTGGGATCATAAGAGCAGCATTTCCTCAAGGACAGAGTTTGGAAAGGTCAAGAAGGAAGGTGGAATGGAATAGGAAACAGAGGACCAGGGACCAGAGGTGTTGCTCTGAGGGAATTGCAATAAGTGAGATGGTGTAAAATGAGGATGAACTATTGACTGTAAAACTTGCCATCCACCCAGTAAACCTTCACCCAATTCATAGTAGGAAGGCTTTTTAGAGAGGAAATTCAGGGCAGTTGTCTCTATGATAAAGTGACCAGATGTCCTGCTTCTTAACAATTTAACAATGTCCCGTGGTGTTTTTAAATTAAAATAAATATATTACAATACTATTTTTGCATTCTATGAAAATTTTTGTTGCTTCATATAGACCAAATTTTTAATCATGAACCCCCCTCCCCCCAGTCAATGGTGTCCCACTTAAAATCTGGTCACTTTACTCTGGGAAGAAGCCTCTGGGATGCATCGGTTGAGCACTCTGCTGCTAACTGCAAGGTTGGCAGTTAGCACTCCTTAAAGACTTGCGGGCTTGGAAACCCTTTAGGGCAGCACTACTCTGTCCTGTAGGGTCTGAGTCAGAAATGATTCAAAGGTAATGCCTTTGCATCGGGGGATTACCTCTGGGGAAAGGAAAGATGTGGAGTGACCAGGACCTTTTGTCCTACCTGTAGTGCTTTATTTCTCTAATTGGATGGTGAGCACGAGTGTCAATTGTAGCATTAGATATTATTTGTACACATGAAATGCTCAGTAAAAAAGAAAACATGACCAACCTGCACATGGGAAATTTGCTCCAAGTCGAGCCTCCCAGGAACCCTCTGTCGGGTGAGTCTTCTCTCTGAATCTCTTGCCGGGAGCTACGAGGGAGGCCCAGCTCCCTGAAGACCGAGGTTTGGACAGTAGAGATGGCCTCCTGCTCTTTCGTGCCATGAACCTCCATTCGAGACAGTGCTCTAATGTGCTTCACATTGGATGCCTTTCCCCTTTCGGAAGCTTAATATTTGTATATGGAAAATGGGTTAATAACTCACTGTGCTCCTGATCTGTCTTATACTCATCATTTCTTAAAATCCAAGTGTTTTTTATAATAAAAGAGAAATGTGGACCTAACAGACCACTGTTCTGATCGTGGTGTTGGCCACACAGGTGAAGGAGAACTCCCAGGGACGTACCTGTCTCATCAGCCATGTCTAATGGGCTCTCATTACTTCCCAAGGGGCTCTTTAAGTGCCATGAAACACCATGAAGTGATTAACCCTCCAAATGGAATTTTTGCCTATATTTTATTTACACTTTCTGCCCTTTGAAAATCACACTTGTCGACTATTTTGTGACTCCCTCACCACTGTTTTTGTTTTTGTTTGTAATTAATATAACTTATAAATATATTAACATCTGTGTTGCCCTTTGGGGGGGGGGAGGGCAAAATTTGCTCAAAGTCATTAACTTTAGGGAAATGCAAATCAACTCACACTAAGATAGATGCCCTCTCTTTCCCATAAGAATCTCAAACACTAGGTGTTGGCAGAGTTCTAGAGAAACAGGAATCGTCTTCCAAATCTGGTGGGAATGCAAAATGGTAACCCACTCTGGAAAATAAGTCAGTGGCTCCTCAAAAGATTAAACATACAATTACCATATGACCTAGCAACTCCATTCATAAGTGTATACTCCAGATACCCAAAAGCAGGAACATGAGCCAGCACATGTACCCCAATGTTCGCAGTAGCAGTATTTACAGGATCCAAAAGATAGAAACATCTGTGTCCATCGACAGATGTATACATACATTAATTGGCATATACATACGATTGACTGTTGTGGCTGGGCGCCAGGGGGTAGGTTTGGGTTCATTGTGGCTATAGGTGGAACAGAACGTAACAATACCCAGTCCTCTTCCTTCCTCGCAGTCTGTCATGTGTCTGAACCCTTTTGCAGCCACTGTGTCCATCTATCTGTTCTTCCTGTTCTCTGGTGACCCTCTGTTTTACCAAGCATGACATTCTCTTCCAGAGACTGGTCCCTCCTGCTAACGTGTCCAAAGTACACAGGGCAAAGTCTTACTCTCTTAGCCTCCAAGCAGCATTCTAGCAGTATTTCTTTCAAGACAGATTTGTTTGGGCTCTGATACACAGTTAGCCTGATACGTGGGTGAACCTTGAGGATATTATAGTGAGTGAAACAGGTTAAAGACAAAAGGACAAACACAAGTGTGCTATCACTTGTATAACATTATACACACACACACACACACACACACATATATATATATATATATATATATATATATATGAGGGAGCTTCAAGACATTTGTGGAAAAATTTAATGAAAAATTAATGAAATTTTTCAATGAACTTTTTGGAGCCTTCACTCAACCACAGTCATCTTGAAGAATGTCATTAATATCATTGAAGTGGACTTGTAGAAATGGATGGGCTCTTGTATGTATGATATCAGTACATGAATGGTTTTTATTATAATTTTTTAAACTTTTTCAATAATTTTATTGGGGGCTCTTACACCTCTTATAACATTCAATACATTCTTTGTATCAAGCACAGCTGTACACATGCTACCATCTTCATTTCCAAATATTTTCTACTTGAGCCCTTGGTATAAGCTCCTCTTTTCTCCCTTTTTTTTTTTTAATCATTCCATCGGGGGCCCATACAACTCCCATCACAATCAACACACATACATCATACATACATACATCAATTGTATGCATACCACATTTGAACACCTGTTGCCATCATCACCCCCGAAACATCCTCCCTCCACTTAGACCCCCAGTACCAGTTCCCCATATTTCCCCTTCCTCCCCCCTCTCCCTCCCCATGAACCCTTAATAATTTATAAATTGTTATTACTTTTTCATATTGTACTCAGTTCACTGTGTCCCTTCACCCACTTCCCCACTGTCCGTACTTCAGAGAGATCATATGTAAATCCCTGCAATTGGTTACCCCCGCCCCTCCACTCCACCCTCCCGGTATCACCACATGCACCACTGGTCCTGAAGGGATCATCTGTCCTGGATTCCCCATGTTTCCAACACCAGTGTACATCCCCTGGTCTAGTCAGGTTTGCAAAGTAGAACTGGGATCATGATGGTGGGAGGAAACATTTGGGAACTTGAGGAAAGTTGCATACCTCATTGTTGCCACACTGGCCCTGACTGACTCCTCTCCCCCCTGCAACCCCTCTGCGAGGGGATGCTGCTTCATCTATTGATGGGCATTGGGTCCCCACTCAGTACTCCCCCTCCTTTATAATGATACAGTGAAACCTTATCATCATCAATTGTGAATTTCCTGTGTAGTACAAATCGTGAACGTGTCTGGTAGCTAACCAAAGCGTTAGGGTTCAAGTACACCCAGAAGTGCCTGGGAGGAAAAGCCTGGCCAAAAAGCCCATACTGAGACTCTCTGGGACACAGCTTTTCTCCAACATGTGTGATGTCAGCATGACAGGGAATCGAATCCAAGGCAACTGATTCTTGGTTAATTATATATTTAAGTCTTTAATCTTTTTAATCATACACTTTAGTTTTTAGTGATCAGTCATTCTCAAATCTTTCATTACCAAGGCTAGTATTTGGAGTTTAAACAATATCCCGTTCTTAATTGACCCATGACTACTTCTGCTTCCCCAAAAGAGATGATATGATTGAGTGGATTTCCCACCATCCCTAGTGGCAGGTTCCTGTTAGCCAGTGTTCATGCCAATCATTGGCCTCCATCCTGTCTCATCAGTATAGGTTCATCCTGGACCAGGCAGAGAAGCAGACTTGTCCTCTTTCAGCAATGCTTGCAACTCTACAGTTCATATAGAATAAATCATTCCCAACATAGAGGAGTAGAGACAGATCCTATCAGGGTAACTTGTGGAAATCTTTAGCTGGCCCATACTAGGACCTCATTTGATTGCTTTTTCTTTACTTTATTAAAAAATGAATAGAAGCCTACTCTCACAAGGGCAGTGATGCCACACACACAAAATGAATAGAAAAAAAGTCCTTAATTAATAAATTGCCCCAAATCCTATGGTCAACTACATCACTTTTTTACTTTAAGTAAGTAAGCATGCACCCCCAGGCACGTAATTTTAATTATGGTATGTGTACTCTTTTCTATTCTGCTGTTTTCCTCTATCCTAATAAATGAATAAACACAAACAGTTGGATTGTTCTCAAACTTAGTGACCCATTTGTTTTGGACTGTCTTTGCTATTGAACATTAGCTTCATGAAGATTGAGGGGCTCTAACACACCTGTTTCTTTAAAAATTACTGTGCTGCTTTAGAAAATCCTGAGAAAGCATGAAAATGGATCATTTGGATCTTTTAATTTCCTCCAAGATTGTCCTCCTAACTAATCAGCTCTACTTCTTTTTAACTCTCATTGTCAGCTGCTGCCAAATCCCTCTGGACTCAGGACAGGCCTGTTCACAACAGAATGACACCCTGCCCATGGTTGTGCCATCCCCATCTCTGTGACTGTTTGTGATTGGAGCCATTGTGATCAAAGGGCTCTCTGGATTAACTTCAGGCCTTTCTCCCCAGTCTTGCTGAGTCTGGAAGCTCCACTGAGATCTGTTTAGCGCTGTAGCAGCATCCCGATGGCCACTGCATGCGGGACTTTGTCCAGCAATCGAATGCTGGTCACCCACATGGAAAGCAAGAATTATTCTTCCACCAAACCCCCACTGCCCGCACCTCTCTAGCTATAGACTGTCTTTCTTGCACTATCGTGCAAGGTCGTGTGGGTTGTAATTCATTTTTGTTTCTCAAAGGGTTGATTTCCTATCTCAACTTTCAAGTATCTCACCTTCTCACTCTGAAAGGATCATGTCCCATATATGTAGGATCCAGACCTAGGTCTGAGGTGAAGTTTCGTTTATTCCAAGCACATTTTTTCCTGTATTTTGACCTTTATCTAACTTTTAGAAGTGGACTATTAAAGGTTTTTCTAAAATTGTGCATAAGTAAAGTGCTATTATGTGTTATTTTTAGATCTACTTTTGCTCACGTTCTTCTCAGATCCGGCGTAACTTACTCGGCACATATTAAGGAGTGTACAGAATTAGTTCTGAATAGTTGACCTTCTGAGTCATCTCATCAGTCACTGAGACAGGCTCCATTTAGGTTTTAAGATCAGGCTAGCATCCAGACTGGAAAAGGTGAAGGAAGTTAAAATGAGGTTAGGGTTATTTTTCAATCTGCACTGTTGCCCTGTTATCTCAGCAAAACAATCTTTTATGTTTTTCCTTCCTTTTGTTTCCACTCTGCAGAAGTACTCATTTTCTTCACTATTAGATCTCTAAAAATAAATTGCTACTGGTCAGTTTTATCAAAAGGAATTTGATTTTTTAAATGCTGTTTGAGAAATATGTGGTGATCACATTGGCGATGTCCCCTCTAAGATCCACCTCAAAGCCAAGAGCCTTCTGTTTTATTTTCTTTTCCAGCACACCAGATTTTATTCTCAAACACTCATCATGATGGTGATAAAACGCGATGCATTTGCTAAGTACGTTGTTACTCCTAAGGTGGTACAGGATTAGGTGTTTTATGTAAGCTCTCTGAGCCCCGTGTAAATTTGGGCGGTGTCAAGTATGTCTAGTTTACGCCTTGATTCCCGGTCCTGGTATTGTAAGGATCCCTTAAGTGCAACAGTTAGGCACTTGGCTGGCACCCAAAATTTGGGGGGTGGGGTATGGAGCTCACCTATCAGCCCCTTGTTAAAAAGAACTACCCAACTGCTCCCCTGATTTCAGGCTAGAAAACTTTATGGGGTAATTTGACCCTTTGACATGGAAAACTAACTCAATGGCGCTTACCTTGTCCTGCATTTCTTTTTACTAGTTTTTCCCAAACATATGCAAAAATGGGTGTGTAAAATGGGTGTGTCAATCTGTGTGATGTAGTAGTTGGTTGTGAAATTCATGGAGTGGGTTACAAATATTTTTACCCCTTTTAATGAAATAGGGAAAAAATAAACAAAAACATGGAATGGAAACCATCAGTGTACGAAACCTTACCAAACATTGTATGTCTTACTAAAGTTCATAATCCAAAAAGTTGGAGAACTTCTTCCAGGGTTGTCCTGTTGCCATGTTCTTGGAAACCAGGCCCCCAATCCACTACTGATTACAGATTTTGCCCTTCGGACTTCTTTTTGTCACTCAAACTCAAAGAATGTTGACAGGAAACACAATTTGAGTCCCTGAAGAATGCCAAACTGTCATTTTTCTGTGGTGTCCATTGAAGAGCACAGAGTTCTTTGGGGAAGGGCTGAGGAGATGGAAGTACCACCTTGGAAGTGTCTGGCCCTCGATGAAGGCTATGTTGAGAAAGAAGCACTTCACATTCAGATGTATTTCTCTAAAGAGGTTTTGATAATTTCAGAGCAAGGCTTTGAAACTTATATTCATGCAGAAAGTTCTTTTTCAGTGCCTAGCTCAAAATAACCTTTCCATAAATGAATCTGCCAGCATTTTATTAACATTTCTATTTATTATCATTTGAAATCTTCAGGAAGCCTAATATGATGTGAGGTGGTACAGAATTAATTCTAAGACCTAATTTATTTCAACCAGCTTTTTGTTTTGTTTTCTGTTAAGGTTAATTTAGGTCTAAGAATAATACTGTGTTGTTTTGAATGTTTGCTTTCCAGAAGGTAGCTTGACATTTTTTTCTTACATTTTTGTCTTCCATCTTACATAGCCTAAGAGCTGTCTGTTTTCCTCATGATAGCATTCATAAGTAATTTCATATGTTTGAATGTTTTAAAATGTATTTTTTTCTGTGGCTCAAGATGATTTTAAATTCTCATTCCAGTGGGAAAAAGACAGACTCAGTATCAGAACCCCTTGTGTCGACTTCCTTTCCTTTGCCCTCTCTTTTACTCCAGCCTGACTTTGAGCCCCCAGCTGCTCAATGCTGCAACCTCCCTCCAGCAGTGCCCTGATGCTTTGACATAGGATCCTGTGGGAGCCAACCTGGGAATCTGAGGGTATCAGTACCTCAGCTGATCCTTGACCTCTCGGGGCTAGGAGCTAATGGAGCAGTACTTCCTCTCCGCCCCGTGGGCAGGCTGCTCTCACTTGACAACTTAGAAGGGCCCAACAGGGATTGAATCTAGCGCCCAGGGCAGTGGCCAGCTGCAGAGCCCACCTTTGTATTAGCTTGCTCCCCTTCTTTGTTTCATCCTGCTGGGATCTGGCTCCTATTCCCTGGGGGTCACATGGGAAACACCAGCATCATCAAAATCAAGACTGCTTGCTTTGCAAACAAGAACCTTAAATTTCAACGGTCTGTACTATAGAGCTCATTTCAACTGGGTAATTCTTTTGTACTGCCCATGTACGTTGATCTGCCTGGCACAAAAGATGTTCTTTTGAAATATTAGTGATTTTGATTTGCTTGTTTGTGTTTGTGGGAGACCTGCTGGAAAATGCAGTTGCAATAGTTGCCCCAGTGCAATAAAATTCCAGGGCAGCCGTTTCTCAACCTGGGCGTCGCAACTATTTTTCACAGGAGTCACCTGATTCATAAAAGTAGCAAAATTACAGTTATTAAGTAGCAGCGAAGATAATTTTATGGTTGGAGGAATCACCACAACATGAGGAACTGTCTGAAAGGGTCGCGGCATTAGAAAGGTTGAGAACCACTGCTCTAGGGTGCCTTCCAGGCCCTGGGGTGAATTTGTCAAGAGGAAGTGAGTTCCACCTGCAGGGTACCTGGAGCTGGCAGCAGGAGTATGGAATGCCTGTCTCTCCCACGCGAATCCTCACTATGCTTTCCAAGTGTGTCCCCGACTAGTCTCTCTACTGCTGTCAACAGGTCTTGGAAGCAGAAATTGCCTCTCCATCTGGAATTCTGCAAATAAACTGAACCCCTGAAGAGGAGTCACCTCAAACGATCAAAACTCTGGATCCTCTCAAAAGCTAGGCTGGGGGACAGTGAGCAGCTTCTCAGCTAGAACTTCCAGCGGCGGGCAGGCCAACAGGCTGCACTAGAACCCCCCTCTTCCAGGGACTCCAAGAGCCTCTGGGGGCGGTTGCTTTCTATTAGGGAACAACCTGGGTGCTGTCCAGTGGAAACATAATGTTTAGTCACACACAGCATCAAAAACTGCCTAAGAGCCACATGAGAAAAAGTGAAATTGGTGAAATGATTCCTCATATTTTCTTCATCTAGCATATGAAAGACATTATCTTTTCAGCAGCTAATTGGTAGAAAAGGAGTCCGTGTGGTACTAACAGTTAAGCGCTCCACTATTCGTCAAATAGCCCCAGAACTGCCCGAGAGGACAGGCGTGGTGATCTGCAAACCCGAGGGAGCTGCTCCGAGCTGCACATGTGGGGCTGCCATGAGTCAGAATCGCCCCGGTGGCAATTAACAAGTTCTCCTCACCCCACCCCCCAAAAACCGCTGCAATTGAATTGATTCCAAGTCTTAAGAGGCGCTACCACACTTATGACTTTTCACATTTGCCTACATCTTTTCAAGGTCTGGGGTATATTTTACACTCATGGGGGATGTTGATCCAGAGCAGCCACAGCGTGAGCTTCTCAGGCGCCGCATGGAAGCCCCTCTCTGCCTCAGACAGTGCAGATCTGCGGGATGTGCCGCTGCTTGCTTATATCCAATGAGACCATCAGAACTATGAGCATGTGCCCCCATCCTTGAGTTCTAGCCTTACCTCTTGGATGAATGAAAGAGCTGGAAGGTGGTTACTTTTATAAAGTTGTTCCCTATTTATTTTTATTCAAAAGCTGTTCTTGAGACCCCAGTGGCCACTTTGGTTCTCTACTCCTTATTTAGAAATTCTACCGAGAAGACTCTACCAGAAAAGGGTCGCCTCCCTCAAAGAATAACAGCTTCCTTTTATCCAAGGAAAGCCATTGTGTTCTCTCTTTTTTAATCCTTGGCCTTGACTCCTGGGAAGCCCAAAGTCACAGGTCGATGTTAAGGCACAGTAACCGTGTTAACATAGTAGAGAAGGATATCATGCTTAGTAGAAGGAAACCCTGGATGAGACAGGCTCACACAAGAGGCACAACAAAGGACTCAAGTGTAGCCAGGATCATGCATGTGCTGCAGGACCAGGTGGCATTTCTTTCTCTTATACACAAGGTGGCTGTGGGTCAGACCCAACTAGACAACTACTACAATATTAACACAGCAGCTGCCTTTCTCCCAGGGTTAGGCTCTTCTGACAAAGTGTGTGTGTGTGTGTGTGTGTGTGTGTGTGTGTGTTTTAAATCTTTGGTCCCTGTACCATGGTGACATCATCGCAGTGGACTTTGTGAAAGTGGATGGCGGCAGAGCACTCGGATCCCTGGAAGATGATGAGGAGCGTCTACATGTAACTAGTAAGAGTGGGTCTCCATAGAAATGCACACAGGTTCATGGGAAAATGGAATGGAAAGGGAATTTTCCAACAAACGTTTGAAGATTCCTCATACATAGTAATAGGTATATTGTTCTTTGACTTATTCCAGGAATTTTTTGATGCAGTGTGGGAAATAGCAGTTTATTGGAACCTCTTTTTTTAAAAAATCATTTTGGGGGGCTCATACAACTCTTATCATGATTAATACATACATCAATTGTATGCAGACCACATTTGCACATTTGTTGCCATCATCATTCTCGAAACATCCTCCTGTTACTTAGGCCCTTGGTATCAGCTCCCCACATTTCCCCTCCCTCCCCACTACTTCTCCCCCATGAACTCTTGATAATTTACTAATTATCATTGTTTTGTCATATCATACATTGCCCAATGCATCCCTTCACCCACTTCCCTGTTGTCCGCCCCTAGGGAGGAGGCTAAATGTAGATGCCTGTAATTGGTTTCCGCTTTCCACTGGTTTCCGCTTTCCACTCCACACTCCCTTCACCCTCCCAGTATCACCATCCTCACCACTGGTCCTGAAGGGATCATCTGTCCTGGATTCCCGATGTTTCCAGCTCCAGTGTACATCCCCTGATCTAGCTGGATTTCTAAGGTAGAATTGGGATCATGGTAGTGGGTGGGAGGAAGCATTTAAGAACTAGATAAAAACTGCATATTTCATTGTAACTACACTGTACCTTGACTGGCTCATCTCCTCCCTGCTACTCCTCTGTAAGGGGATGTTGCTTCACCTATTGATGGGCTTTGGATCCCGAATCTGTACTCCCCCTCATTAAGGAAGAGATCATTTTTTAAGGTTCTTAAGACTTATGCAACTGATTGGATAAAATGCACCCATCGTTCATGTGGAAAAATCTCTTTTGCAGTAAATCAGCTGATTGATTGTCAATGCTAAACTACATCTACAAATGCCTTCACTGAAACACCTTAATTGGTATTAAATTGCATAACAGGAAAAAATAGCATAGCCAAGTTGGCACATGAATTAACGATGAGAGATGACAATGGAATTTAAAATCGATTTTTTGACTTAAAATCAAGTGGGTTTTGAATACCTAAAAATTCCTGGTTTGGAAGGAATGAATGTGACCCAGTGAAAAAACTTGTACTCATAAAAATGTTATTAATATTTTAGGTGCAAGCTTTTGGGTCATAGTAATTTGAATCAATTTTTTATTTTGTTTTTTTCTTAACTAGAAGTTAGATACCTTATAATTCGGAATTTCATGAAACAAGAAACAACAATTAGTGCATTAACTGGTTGATTTATTTTTACTTCTAGTTTTAAAGGATATTATTTCTTACATAAGGGCTGTCTCTTTTCAAGACAGCCACAGATATGTGAAAAACTTGCTTGGGTTTAGAGTCCTACAGGGAAGTGACAGACATAAAGATTTATACAGACTTGTAAACTTGGAGTACATTATTTCCTACTGATAAGTGCTGCTGGCTAATTAACCACTGGAGACCTTAGTTCAGAGTTAGCACAATTAGCAATGAAGGTATAGGTGTGAATTTAATGAGTTAGTTGGCTTAGCCTTTTCTGGGATAATATCATGTTTATGCACCTCATTTCTATGTACCCATTGTGCAGGAATAATTTTTTAAAATAAGAAAATTATAACATGTACTCTCTGGCTGTTGTTTTTTGAATTAGGAGTGTGTAAACACTCTTGACTAAGCAATGGCTTGCCAAACACCAGGTCAGGTACTCAAACTCAGCAACCACTCTGTGGAAGAAAGAGAGACTGTTTGCTCCTATGCATATGTATAGGCTCAGCAGCCCTTTAACTTAATGACAGTGGTTTTATGTGGTCTGGGGTTTGGTTTTTTGAGTTTATACAAGAAGAGGAAAGATGGAGGGAAACATATAAAATTAAAATGCTTATTTACAAATCAGTTGATTTGTATTTTCTTCTTTAATATACTTTTCAGTAACTTATGAATTTTCTGTATAAAGTAAGCCTATCATCCAAACCCAGAAAAGCATTTTTTAAACTTTTTTCTTTTTTTTTTTATTAAATCATTTTATTGAGGGCTTGTACATCGCTTTTCACAATACATAAATAAACATACTGTGCCAGGCACCTTCACATGTCCACTGATATTATCGTTCTCCAATCATCCACCTTTTGCCTTGAGCCCCTAGTATCAGCTTTTCCATCCCTTCCCCTCTTCCCATGCTCTCTCCTTTCCACCAACCCTCAATACTTTATACATTATTATTGTTCTGTCATATCTCACACTGCCCAACCTCTCCCCCAACCCACTCCTTTGATGCCCATCCTTCAAATAGGAGCCTATGTGTATATCCTTGCAGTTGGTTGCATCTCTCCACCCCACCCTCTCTCTACCCTTCCAGCAGCCCCAATCTAACCACTGGCCCGAAGGGGCTCATCCATCCGGTCTCCCCATATCTCCAGCTCCCCTCTCCACTAGTGTACCTTCTCCAGTCCATCTGAATTTGTAAGGTACAGTTGGGACCATGATGGTTGGGGGGGAGGAAGGCTTCAGAAACTAGAGGAAATGTGTATGCATCACCACTGCCCGGCTGCCCCTTGACTAGTCTGTCTCCTCCCCGTAACTCCCCTGTAAATGGGTGACCAATTACCCACCAGTGGGCCTTAGGTCCCCACCCTGCTCTCCCCCTCATTCGTAATAATGTGATTCTTGTTCTTTGACGCTCGATAACTGCTCCCTATTGCCCCTCTTGATCACACATGCTGCTGTGCTTCTTCCATGTGGGCTTTGCTGTTTCTGCACTGAATGGCGACTCAATTATCTTCAAGTCTTTGAGACTCCAGACATTCAATCATTTGGTAGCTGGGCACCATCGTTTCTTCTACTCTGTTTGCCTCTGTATCCATTTGTCTTCCACGATATCAGGAGTGAATTGGTCCATTGACTTTGATTTTTGTCCTTTGATGTCTGATACCTGATTGTTTCAGCACCTCATGATCGCACAGGCAAGTGAGCTTCTTTTATGGTGGGTTTTTGTCACTTCTGAGCTGGATGACTGCTTGTTTATGCTCAAGCCTTTAAGACCCCAGATGCTATACTTTTGATAGCTGGGCACCATCAGCTTTCTTCACCACTCTTGCTCATGCTCCCACCTGTCTTCAGTGGGCACCTTGGGGATGTGTGCACACAGTGATATGCCCCCCCCCCCTGTTTGATATCTATTGCCTAGACCTTTCACCACCATGTGGCCATGCTGGCTGTTGTGCTTCTTCTGTGTGGGTGTGGTCTCTTTTCAAGTAAATGGATTATTATTTATCTTCAGACTTGTAAGACCTCGGATATATCTTTTAATGGCTGGGCACCATCAGCTTTCTTCACCACATTTGCTTGTGCACCTATTTTACTTCAGTGATCATGTTGGGCCAGTGAGCCTTGAGGAATACCAGATTCATAGAACAAAGTGTTCTTGCATTGAGAGAGCACCAGGGTGAGGGCCCAAGGTCCACTTGCTACCATAATATTTGGCCTATAGATATTAAATTTATTCCCACCTTATAATAGATAGTTGTATTTTTGTATGGACAGACCTATGTTTAGACCTCTGCAAGTGTCCTTTGCCTTCTAGCTCTTTCCTCTATTTCCTTCCATCTCCCTCCTGTCCCACCATCATGTTCCAACACTGACATTTCAGTATTTCCTCACAGAATCATTGTCCTTAGTTAATCCCGACCAGGCCTCCCACACCCTCCTTTCCATCGATTCCAGGCCACTTGTTGCTCCCCCTCCCCCATCCATGTGTTTGTTCACACCCCCTTCTCCTCCCCTCTCTCGTGCCCCCAGGAATCATTGCTTGCCCAGTCCTTTCTGCGTGTTGGTTTGTAGTTTAGTAGAGCTTGTGTGATGCTTGACACTGTAACTCCAGTGTTTCAAGTATCAAGAGGTCCCTCGTGGTGAGCAGGTTTCAGCAGTTTGTACACCAAGGACAGAGTAGATGCTACAAATGTCCAACCAATAAGCCCATCGCTGGTAGGATTTTTGAGTTTTGTCCTACATGCCCCCACCCCCACCCCACCCT